>CAUYLG010016586.1:0-19295 GCA_963573385.1 Cacajao melanocephalus
CTCCAGACCCCACTGTCTGTCTGTCTGTCTGTCTGTCTTCTCTTCCGCGCACTCTCTCCTCCAGGTTGTGAACATCTCCGAGTTGGGGTGAGGCCTCCCGCAGGCCGGGAGCCTCCTGGCAGACGTGCCGGTCCCCGACAGAATCTATTCTGAAAGAAGTCAGGCCTCAAAAAAGTACATATTGTATATAAATGTTTAAAGAACAAAAGCATGAAAAACTAATATACCAAGTCTGGAGTAATGATACTGGTTACTTGGAAGAAGCAGTGACAGAAAGAGACTATGAGGGGAGCTTATGGGATGCTGGTAATGTTTTATGTCTCAATTTGGATGCTGATTTCTCAATCTGGATTCGGTTATACAGTTACGATCTGTTTGTAAACTCAAAGAGCTCTAAAATCCTGAAACATGCATTATGGGTATATTTCAATGAAAAGGTTTCTTTTAAAAAGCCCCTCTAAATGAATAAGTTGGTATATTCTGTAACAAGTATTATACTAAAGGTACTTAATGCGCCTTTATTATTAATGTGCAATATCTGCACATATTTTCCACACTAAAAACAAACAAACAAAAATCTAAATGATATGCCCTGCAAATTGATGCAATGAAGAGATTACAGTGATTTACAATCTAGGTAAACTAAATAAATAAAAGATGCAAAACTGAGAGAGTAATAGTCAAAGATGACAAATCCAAGTGTTACTAGAGATTAATAATGAAAATATTCTTGCTACCAAATAACTCTGGAATTTTTAAGTTCTACTTTAACTTTCAACTCAATTCAAATTAAAAGGGTTTCTGTATAAAATTCACACTTGCTCTTTTAGAACAAAAGTACTACTTAAATTACCATAATTGATATCATTACAATAAATTTTAAAAAAAAAAGACTAACTAAAAGCAATAGTTAATTCATCTGTTTGGTTTTACATGAACAGAAAAGAATCTATCTGAATTAGGCAGCTGATTCATCTGACTGCCACTGCACTTTGCCAAATGTCTGCAAGATGGCCCCAATTCTCCACTCCTCCCTGTATCCATGCTCTTCACAATGTGAAATTATAATTCCTTCCATTGAGAGAGTTTGTTTCCCGACTCCTTGAATATCAGCTGGGCTTTACTTGTTTTAACCAAACGAATGTGAAGGATGGACGCTGTGGCTCACACCTATAATCCCAGCACTTTTTGGAAGCTCAGGCAAGTAGATTGCCTGAGGCCAGAAGCTCAAGACCAGCAACATGGAGAAACCCTGTCTCTACTAAAAATACAAAAATTAGCTGGGTGTGGTGGCATGTGCCTGTAATCCCAGCTACTCAGGAGGCTGAGGCAAGAGAATTGCTTGAACTTGGGAGGCGGAGGCAACAGAATGAGTGAGACTCCACTCAAAAAAAAAAAAAAAAAAAAAAAAAGAATTAGAGAGAATGTGGCAAAAATAACAATATGCCTTCCAAGACTAGGCCTCAAGTGATCTTGCACAGTTTCTCTCTCACTCTCACTCTCACTCTCTCTCAACTCCACCTTGCACAGTTTCTCTCTTTTGCTCTCACTCTCTCAACTCCACCATCTCCATGAGAATAAGTCCAGGTGGGCTACCCTGCCAGAAGAGGAGAGACCAAATGGAACACAGATAAGTTGTCCCACCAGTTCATGCCAGCCCCCTGTTAACCAATCAGCAGATCACAGAACCGTAACTCAGCCCATGGGTCTGTGGGTGATGAGATCACCTAAGCCTTCTCTAGAAAAGTTTGGTTCACCAAAGAACCACTGAGTCCACTCATTGACTCATGAAAAATAATTAGTGGTTGTTGTTTTAAATCACTAAATTTTGGGAGACAGCTGATTACACAACAATTGCTAACTAATATGATTCTACTGTATCTTAATTATAATATGGAATCTTTCAAAAGGGTACTTTTCCTTACCAAGATGAGTCATGAAACTAGTATTTAAAGTGATAAAAGTGTTTCATTCAGAATATTTTCTAGTCTAAGGAATTTAAAAAGTCATTTTCCAAAATGATTTTTAACTTTAATATCTACTTATTTTATAACCATTAATTTTAACATCACCAGAGTAAAAAGCTTCCATATTCAAAAATACCACAGTTCTACTTCAACAGTTTATATTGTTACATAAAATTTCCCGTTCTAATATTTGTTAAAAATACTTAAAGCCTATTTTAATATAAAATTAATCTTGAATTACAAAACAGCTTTTGCCTTTATTCTGAATTTTTTATTTATGAATTGGATTAATTTAAACTAAAATAAGTATTAGTAGAAAAATCAAAAATCTTCAAACTTCATGTTTTGCTTTCATGTTTGTGGGGTTTTGTGGCTGAATGGAAGGAAGAATGGGTCATTGATATAGGGATGATGTATTTGGTGCCCTCAAAATCAAGTGAAATACATTTTTATTTGAAAGAGGAATAAGCAACTGCAAAACACAAGTAGCAAAGAGTAAGGTATGGTTTGCAGCCCAGTGGCAGGCACAGAAAATTTGTATTGCATAAATTAATACAAAATATTAAATGTTTTTGAACACAATATAATTTTAAAATACATCTGAGAAGTACTTGCGACTAACCTAGCAGCTGAGTTACTCTTCATAAACTAAGAACACTATTAGAGTTTACTGATTTCTGCTAAGAAGTCTGACTTCCCTCAGATAACTGCCAATACTGCAAAACTCCCACTGCATAATATCATTAATTTTGATAAGGATGTACAGTATTATCCTCAATTGGTCATCACTTTTATTATCATTCTTGCTTTCCTGTTTTTTTAGCTGGTATAGAAAGAGTATTCACATTCTTTCTTTTTTAAAAAATAATCTTCTCATTTTAGAATAGTTTTAGATTTACAGATACTACAGAGTTTGAAAGATACTACAGAGTTCCCATGTACCACACACACGGTTTTACCTTAAACTTTACGTTAGCATGGTATGACTGTTAGAATTAATGAGTATATATTATTTATTTTTATTGATACAATATTGACAAATTAAAGTCCAATTTTTTTCAGATTTCGTTTTTATCGAATGTCCTTTTTCTATCTCAGGATACCACAATACATTTAGTTGTTATGTCTCCTTAGGTTCTTCTTGAGTGTGATAGTTTTTCACACTTTCCTTGTTTCCTTGCTTTGATGACCTTGACAGTTTTGAGGAGTACTGCCCAGGTATTTGCATAACAGTCCTCAAGTAAGATTTGTCTCATGTTTTTCTCATCATTAGTCTACGTTTATCGATTTTAGAGAGGAAGACCACACAAGAATCATTCTGATCACATCATATCAAGGGTACCTAATATTCACATGAATTACTACTGTTGATGGTGACCTTGATCACCTGGTTAAGACAGTGTTTCTCAAGTTTCTCTACTGTAAAATTACTCTTTTTCCCCTTTCCACACAGAGAAGCCATTACATGCAGCTCACACTTAAGGAGTGGGGAGTTATATTCCACCTCCTTGAGGGTAAAGGCTCTACATAAAATACCTGGTATTCCTCTGCATAGGAAACGTCTTTACGTTCCCTTATTTATTTATTCATTCATTTATACTAGTATATACTAATAGATATTTCTTTTATACACAGGGTTATAATGCATTATACTTTATTTTGTTGCTCAAATTGCTCTAGCTTTGGCCATTGAAAACTCTCATTTGTCTCCTGTGCCCTTCTTGACATAGCTCCACCCCATATCATCACTGGAGGGGATGGGGGTTGTTTGTTTTTGAATATCTCTCTACTTTCTGGCCCTATGAGATACACCAGACCCATCCTGCATGTTCCCTGCCCCAGTTCTTAAAAATCAACCATTTCTCCAAGGACCCAGGTTCCTTTTTTCAGCAGGGAAGGAGGAGACTGTATCACAAACCAAGACCTGGGCATGGGTATGTATGTACTGGGGAAATATCCATGAGTACACACTAATATAAATGAACGAATAAATAAATTAGGTAATATAGGTAAGTTTCCTAAGCAGAAGAATGCCAAATATTTTATGTAGAGCCTTTACCCTCAAGGAGGTAGAATATAACTCCCCATTCCAATTTCTCCTGAAATGTCATTGCTTCTAGGCCCTTTCAGCTGACAAAACAAGGGTCTACATGTCTGCACAAACTCATGTATACACATATGCCTGGTTTTTACATATATAATTCCATCTTTATCTATAGCTGTCTAAACATGAGTTCATATTAATGTCTCCAACTCTAATCCATTATTATCACATGAATCATTCTAGTCTTCTACTCCAACAGTGGGAAATCTGACTCTCATCATCTGCCATTCATTTACTTAATTGTTCAATCTCAGTATATATGCACAGTGGTTTCAGAACTGTTAACTCATGATGCCATGGGGAAAATTTTATCAACCAGTTGTACACAGTTCCTTTTGCCTTTAGTCTTACAGACACTATTTATTTCCAAAGTTAGGTAGCCAACACCTTTTCCCCACCCTTTTCAGTGGCGTTGTTTCATACATTTCTAATACAGTTAGATTCTCTTGTTACAGTCTGCATTCCATCCTGGGATCACCCCACCTCCTAAATGATTTTCTTCTTAATATACATACTTTAAAGATTCACTCTTTCTGCTATAAAGGTCTACAAATTTTAACACAGTGTTACATATCCAACTTTTCTGTAACACATACAATAATTTCAATGCTCTAAAAAAATCTCCTGTGTTCCATTTATTCACCTATGCTTCCACCCTGGCAACCAGTGATCTATTTATTGTCTCTATAGTTTTGCATTTTCTAGAATGTCACATATAACTGGAAACACACAGTATGTAACATTTTCAGATTGGCTACTTTAACTAAGTGGTTTGTATTTAAGACTCATCCATGTCTTCATGTGGCTTAATAGTTCATTCCTTTTTACTGCTGGATGGTATTTCATTACATGGATGTGCCACAGTTTCTTTATCCATTCATCTATGAAAGGACATCTTAGCTGCTTCCAATTCTGAGCAAGTATAAATAAAGCCGCTATAAAAAATAAGTATGCAGATTTTTTTGTGCGTGGACATAGGTCTTTTAAATCAGATAAATATCTAAGAGCACCTGTGATGGATCATGTGGTAAGATGAAGTTTAGCTTTATAGGAAAATGTCAAACTCTTCCAAAGTGGCTGTACCATTTTGAATTCCAACCAACAATGAATGAGAGTTCCCACTGCTCTGCATCCTCACATAAAATTGGTAGTGTCAGATTTCTGGATTTAGGCATAGCCATGTAGTGGTATCTCACTGTTGTGTTACTCTGCATTTCCCTAATGATGAATGATGCTGAGCATCTTTTGATAAACTTATTTGCCACTCTTGTATCTTCTTTATAAGGTGTCTGTTCAGATCTTTTGCTCATTTTAAAAACTAGGTTGTTTATTTTCTTATTGTTGAATTATTTGTGTCTTTTGAATACCAGTCCTTTATCAGATGTTTGTTTTGCAAATATTTCCTCTCAGTCTATGCCTTACCATTTCATTCTCTTAACAGTACAACACCTCCTAGGGAACTGATGCCCTGAGCTGCAGACCCTAGGGCTGGGCTAATATAACACCCCTCATCCCAGGAAAACAGAGCAGTGGCTGACCTGAGACACTCCTTCATACAGGCCAAACTAGTAACTTGCTTCCCTGCAGCTAGGCTAGCCTCTAGAGTCTGAGCTGCTGAGACACGCTTCTCCATGGGGAGTGGACTCCCTGCTGTGCTGCTCCATAACCCTCAGGGCCCAAAGACATCTGTCTTTGGCCATTGTGACGTACTTGCTGACACTGTACCTGGGATCACAGAGTCTGGGATACTGCCAAGCTCCACCATCACAGGATCTAGAGTCACCACTACACAGTGCTTCATCCCCAGGGACCTGGCTGCCACTGATCCCTACTGGTTCAGACTCCTGAATAGTGGCTATACCCTGCACCCTGGGCTCAAACCTCAGGAACACCCTTTCTTCCCCAGAGGCAAGATATGACCTGTTCCCCAGGGGTAAACAACCCAATTCCCTGAATCCAAGCTGCCAGAAGATACCTCAGAGTCACAGATGCTGACTCTGTGGCAACCTAAATCTACCCTTACCACAGAGAGCAAAATGGCACCCCAAGACCCAAGTACCATAATAGGTTCATGAGACCCAGGTCCCACAGCCACTCCAAGCGCCTGAACCTGGAACCCAGCGCTTACTGGTACTCATAGGCCACGCTAGACATGACACCAAGAGGGATCCTCTTGGCTTAGTCTCCCCACTGTGGAGAAAATGTGACTAGGAGGAGCCCAAAAGCCCTCCAAGGACATAGACAGCCTATGTCACCACTGTCACTACCATAGACTTCTATAGCCTAGGCCACTGTTATTGCTGACGCTGAACACAACTAGAGAAGCTGCATGGAAGTTATACAATACACTCACCCAGAAACAGAGTCACCACATATTTCCCAGCCAGCACACTAAGATTCAAATGCAAGTGAATCATTCTCTACAAAGGCTACTCTAGGAAGTTCAGAAGGCACAACCATTCCACAAGATATACAGACATCAATGCAGTGACACAAGAAACATGAAAAAGCAAGGAATATGACAGGACAAAATGAACTGATGGTTAATACTAGGTGTCAATTTGACTGCATTGAGGGAATGCCAAGATGGCTGGTGGAACATTGTTTCTGGGTGTATCTGTGAGGGTTTTTCCAGAGGAGAATGACATATGAGTCAGTGAATGAAAGAGGAAGATCTGCCTTCAATGTGGGCGGGCACTATCCAATAGACAGTGGGTACAGCTAGAACAAAGCAGGCAGAAGAGTGATATTCAGCTTGCTTGGCTTCCTCTCTCTCTCCCTTCCAGAGCAGAACACCTTTTCTCCTCCTGCCCTTGGAGATTAAACTCCAGGTTCTTTGGCCTTTGGGCTTTGGGATCTGTAACAATGGCCTCTTGGGGGTTCTCAGGCCTTTAGCATCAGACTGGGTACTGTGCTGTCAGTTTCCCTGGTGTTGAGGGTTTTGGACTTGGAATGAACCACGGTACTAGCTTTTCTCATCCCCCAGCTTGCAGATGGCCTATCATGGGATGTCACCTTTGTAATTAGGTCAGCCAATTCTTCCTAGTAAACTCCCTTTCATATATACATATCCTACCATTTCTGTCCCTCTGTGGAAATCTAATACAGATTTTGAACTTCATAGCTCTCTAGCAACAAAACAAATGAAAGGAAATCAACAAATTGCCAGAAAAGGAATTCAAAAGACGAATCCTAAGGAAACTCAATTAGATACAAGAAAATACAGATAGATAATTCAGTAAAATCAGGAAAATTTCTTATAAGAAAAATTCTACAAAGAGATAGATATCATGAGAAAGAACCAAACAAAAATCTGAGTTGAACAAAACAAACAGCTGAATAAATAAAACAAAAAACACCATAGAGAGCTTCAACAGCACACTTGGTCAAATAGAAAAAGGAATCTCTGAATGCAAAGATAAGTCATTTAAAATTACTTATGGGGAAAGAATCTAAGACTAAAGAAAGCCTAAAAGATTTATGGAACACCATTAAGTGAACTAATAAGAAAGGATAAAAATGGCATAGAAAACTAATAATACCTGAAAAACTCCCAAGTCTGGGAAGAAATATGGACATCTATATCCAAGAAGCAAGTTCTCAAATAGATTCTACTCAAAAAGGTCCTCCCCAAGGGAAACATGAAAAATGAAAGACAAAGAGACAATTCTAAAAACAGCAAGAGAAAAGCATCAAGTCACATATAAGGGACTCTCTATCAGACTAAGAGCAGATTTCTCAGCAAAAACCTTATAGGCCAGGTAAAAATAGGTATTTTCAAAGTACTGAAAGAAAAGAATTGCCAACCAAAAATACTACCCCCAGCAAAGCTATTCTACAGAAATAATGGAGAAATAAAGTCTCTCCTAGACAAAGAAAAACTGAGGAAATTTGTCACCACTAGACCAAACTTACAACAAATGCTCAGGAGAGTCCTGCCTGTGGAAATAAAAACACAATAATCACTATCATGAAAAAAAATGAAAAAGTGTATAACTCACTGGCAGACCAGATACACACAGTAGAAATAAAAATTTAAAAATCAAACTTTACCACCATAGAAAATCACCAAAACGCAATGATAATAAGAGAGGAAGAAAGGAACAAAGGATACACAAAACAACCAAAAAACAACAACAACAAAAAGTCTTCACCTATCAATAATAACCTTGAATGTAAACAAATTAAATTCCCACTTAAGACATACACATTGCCAGTATGGATTTTAAATAAATAAATAAATATGAGCCAACGATATGCTGCCTACGAGAAATTCACTTCACCAGGAAAGATGCATAAACTGAAAGTGAAGGGTTTTAAAAAAATTTTCATGCAAATGAAAAACAAAAGCAAGCAGATAAAACAGGCTTTAAGTCCAAAACTGTAAAAAGAGAAAAAGATGGCCATTATATAATGATAAAGAGATCAATTCAGAGAGAGAGAGAGAGTGTGTGTGTGTGTGTGTGTGTGTGTCTGTGTCTGTGTGTGTTTTTAACTGTAGATCCAGATATACAGGTCTGCATTGGGGTTCCCAATTCTGAATTTCTTTTTGTTTGTTTTTTCAGAGAGAGAGAGAGTCTTGCTGCTCTGTTACCCAGGCTGGAGTGAAGTGGCTATTCACAGATGCAATCATAGCATACTGCCATCTTAAACTCCTAGCTTCAAGTGATCCTGCCATCTCAGCCTCCTGGGTAGCTGAGACTATAAACACAAGACACCACACCCAGACAAAAGGATACAACAGTTCTAGATAAATATGCACTCAATGCCAGAGCACCCAAATATATAAAGCAAATATTAGATCTCAAGGCAGAGACAGACTCCAATACAATAATGGTTAGTAACACCCTACTCTCAGTATTGGACAGATCATCTAAAGAGAAAAATCAACAAAGAAACACTGAATTTAAACCAAACATACCTAATATGCTTTTACAGAACATTTCAAAAAAAGCAGCAGAATACACATTCTTTTCATTAGCACATGGAATATTCTCCAGGACAGATTACATGTTAGGCAAAAAACAAGTCACAACAAACTTAAAGGAATTTAAATCAAATCAAGTATATTTTCTGACTCCAATGGAATATAAATGGAAATTAATAACAAGAGGAACTTTTGAGACTGTACAAATACACGGAAATTAAATAACATGTTCCTGAACAACCAATGGATTAAGGAATAAGAAGGAATTTTTTTTTTTGAGACAGGGTCTCACTCTGTCATCCAGGCTGGAGTACAGCGGCACGATCTCTGTTCACTGCAATCGTCACGTCCTGGGCTCAAGCAATCCTCCCACCTCAGCCTCTAAAGTAGCTGGGACTACAGGCATGCACCACAACACCGGGCTAATTTTTGTATTCTGGGCTTTCACCATGTTGTGCAGGCTGTTTCCAAACTCCTAGACTAAAGCAATCCACCCACCTTGGCCTACCAAAGTGCTGGGATTACAGGCATGAGCCACCACACCCAGCCTTAAAAAAGAAACTTAAAAGTTTCTTGAAACAAATGAAAATAGAAACAGAACATACCAAAACCTATAGGACACAGCAAAAGTAGAATTAATAGGAAGTTTATAGCAATAAACACCAACACTGAAAAAGTAGAAAGATTTCAAATAAACAACCTAATAATGTATCTCAAGGAACCGAAAAAGCAAAAATAAATCAAACCTAAAATTATCAGGAGGAAGGAAATAATAAAGATCAGAGCAGAAATAAATAAAATTGAAAGCTAAAAAAATGCAAAAGATCAATGAAACAAAAGGTTGGTTTTGTGAAAAGGTAAAATTGACAAACCATTAACTATACTAACCAAGAAAAAAAATACTCAAAATAAAATCAGAAATGAATAAGGAATATTACAAATTGTGCGACAGAAATACAAAGGACCTTTAGAGACTGTTACGAACAACTATATGCCAACTAACTGGAAAACCTAAAAGAAATGGATAAACCCCTGGACACATGCACCTACCAAAATTGAACCAAGAAGAAATTACAAATCTGAACAGATAAATAATGAGTAATGAGATTGAATCAGTAATAAGAAAAAAAAAAAAGCCCAGGACCAGATGACTTCACTGCTGAGTTCTGCCAAAATTTTAAAGAGCCAATACCAATTCTTCTCAAATTATTCCAGAAAAATAAAAAGAAGAGAATTCTTCTGAACTCATTCTACAAGGCAAGTATTACCCTGATAGAAAAACCAAAGACATAAAAAACTATAGGCCAATATCCCTGATGGACACAGACGCAAAAAATCCTCAAGAAATAATAGAAAGTTAAAAGATCACTCACCACAATCAAATGGGATTTACTCCAAAGATGCAAGGATTGTTAAACATATGCAAATCAATAAATGTGATACATCAAAGAAAGAGAATGAAGGACAAAATCTATACAATTACCTCAATAGATGCAGAAAAAGAATTTGACAAAATTCAACATCCCTTCATGATAACCATCAACAAACTAGGTATAGAAGGAGCTATGTCAACACAATGATGACTGTATATAGAAGGAGGTATGTCAACACAATGACTGTATGTGACAAGTCCACAGCTAACATTATACTGAACAAGGAAAAGTTGAAAGCTTTTTATCTAAGAACTGGAACAAGACAAAGATGCCCACTCTCACCACTCTTTTCCAACACAGAACTGGAAATCTTAGCCAGAGCATTTAGGCAAAAGAAATAATGGGCATCCACATGGAAAAGGAGGAAGTCAAATTGTCCCTATTTGCAAATGATATGACTTTATATAAAGAAAATCCTAAAAGTTTTGCCAAGAAACTCTTAGAACTGATGAGCAAATTCATTAAAGCTGCAGGATACAAAATTAACATAGAAAAACCAGCAGTGTTTCTATACATCAATGATAAACTAGCAGAAAAAGAAATCAAGAAAAAAATTCATTTACAACAGCTACCAAAAAAAAAAAAAAAAAACACAAAACCTAGGAATAAGTTTAACCAAGGAGGTAAAAGCTCCTAAAAGGAAAACTATAAAACCCTGATGAAAGAAATTGAAGAGGTCACCAAAAAATGGACAGACATCTCATATCATGGATTGGAAGAATATTGTGAAAATGACCAATACAGCCAACTGATTTTCAACAAGGGTACCAAAAGCATTCAGTGGTTGGGAAAAGACAGTCTCTTCAATAAATGATGTTAGGAAAACTACATATCTATAAGTAGAAAAATGAAACTAGACCCTTAACTCTCAACGTATATAAAAATTAATCTAATACCTCAAAGGATGAAACTACTAGAAGAAAACACTGCAGAAATGCTTAAGGCATTGGTCCGAGTAAAGATATTTTTGTGTACAACATCAAAAGTACAAGCAACAAAAGCAAAAACAGACAAATGGGGTTATATCAGCTAGAAAGCTTCTGTACAACAAAGAAAACAATCAACAGGTGAAGAGACAACCTACAGTATGAGAGAAATTATTTGCAAACTATCCACACAACAAAGGATTAATAACCAGAATACAGAAGAAACTCAAACAATTTAATAGCAGAAAATAATCCAGTTTGAAAATGGGCAAATTATCTGACTAGTCATTTCTCAAAAAAGACATATAAATGGCCAATAGGCATATGGGGAAAAGAAGGTCAACATGATTAATCATATGGGCAATGCAAATCACAACCATAATGAGATATCATCCATCTCACCCCAGTTAAAATATCTCTTATCAAAAAGAAAACAATCACAGATGCTGGCAAGGATGTAGAGAAAGGGCATGCTTATATACTACTGGTAGGAATGTAAATTAGTACCATAATTAGTTTTTCACAGCAACTATGAAAAGCAGTATGGAGGTTCCTCAAAAAAAGTAAAAATAGACCTACCAAATGACCCAGCAATCCAAATGCTGGGTATATAGTCAAAAGAAATCAGTATATTGAAGATCTAGCTGCATATCCGTGTATATTGTTATGACAATAGTGAAGATTATCACCCTAAGTTTCCAGTTTCCATCAACAGATGAATAAAGAAAATGTGGGGGGTGGGGGGGATGTGTGTAAAGGATGGAACATTAGCCATAAAAAGAGTGAAACCTGTCATTTACAGCAACATGGATGGAACTGGAAGTCATTATGTTAAGTGAAATAAGCTAGGCACAGAAAGACAAATATCACTTTTTCTTACTCATATGTGGTAATTTAAAAAGTGAATCCCACAAAAGTAGACAGTAAAATGATGGTTACCAGAGGCTGAGAAGGGTTGAGGAGGAGGAGATGAAGAGAGGCTGGTTAATGGGTACAAACATACCGTTATAGAAGGAATAGTGTTTGATAGCACAGTTGGGTAACTATAGCTAACAATAATTGATTATGTATTCAAAACTAACTAAAAGATTTGAAATGTTCCTAACACAAAGAAATGATAAATGTTTGAGGTGACAGACATCCTAATTATCCTGATTTGATCATTACACACTGTTTTCATGTATCAAAATATCATGTGTGCCTCTTAAATATGTACAGTTATGTGTAATATTTTTAATATAAAATTTTTCAAAAAGAATGAAGAATATCTCTACACACTATATGGTAGAATCTCCTGGCTATAACATTAAGTGAAAAAGCAAGGTACAGAAAGTGTACATGCATGTTACCACTTACCTAAGAAAGGGACTCTGGTAAAAATTAAATATTTTATATCTCAATATACATAAATATATTCATATCTCCAGCCCTACTTCCCAATATAAATGGTAGCACACCAAGCAAATATATACATATTTGTTTATACTGTAAAAAATAAAAGGATAAATCACAAATTAAACTATATTATTAACTAAAATAACTCCTTCCATCTATAACAACGATAAACGTTAACCAAATTCTGCAACGTAACAGCCCTTGGCTCATACTCTCCTACTTTCCAAAGGAAATCTTACTATGGGGACTGTGGACAGATGCTGTTCTTATCTACCCAGTAGCTAGTGTCCTTTCTGATAACAGCAGGCCTCAATTTTTGTTGACAAAAATCACTCCTTCACCATCCTTTTCAATTCATATGATTTAGATGGGACTGACTGTATAGCCAAGCAAGAGTGGTAGAGTCACAGCAAGGATTTTTGCTGTGTCTACTAGAAAAGCAGAGTTTTCACTCTGTTTGTTTGTTTGAGATGGAGTTTTGCTCTTGTTGTCCAGGCTAGAGTGCAATGGCACAATCTTGGCTCACCACAACCTCTGTCTCTGGGATTCAAGTAATTCTTTTGCCTCAGCCTCCCAAGTAGCTGAGATTACAGTCATGCGCCACCACAGCTGGCTAATTTCACTCTGTTTTTTTAAAAATAAAAAAGTAAAACTTTTCCAAACACTCAGAATATCACATTTATCCTGTGCCTGACAATCGACTATCAGGTTATTAATTCTTATTTTGCAATTGATCTCGTATCTATCCCTTCCTATCTATAGGTTACCAACTGTGTGTGTGTGTGTGTGTGTGTGTGTGTGTGTGTGTGTGTGTGTGTATGGTGGTGGGACGGCGCATACTCTCAATTTCCTTTAAATATGAAAAATAGTAAAGACCAGGCAAAATTTGATTAACAGCCCTTGCTCCACACTTATTACTACATAACCTCAAATTTACTTAACCCCTCTAAGCCTAGGCATCTGTGTCTGGGATAATACTACGTATCTCATGGGTGTGTCAAGACAAAATGCAATATACAGAATGTATTATAACAGTGCTAAGTATACAATTAACATGCAAAAATGTTTCTCATCCTCATCGTGATCAACCCCAGAAATTCATACTCTTGGACCCAGACCGAAAATACAGGAAAAATTCTGTGTATACAATGTTTATTACAATTAAAATTGGAAAAAAACCTTACAGTCCACTTGTGGGTGAATGATTAAGTAAACTCTAGAATAAAACTGATGACAGCAATAGCCAGTGCTTATATAATGCTTATTATGTGCCAAGCATTCTAAATGTACTAGTATATTTGACCTTCCCAACTCTGAGGTAGTATAAAAATTCCTTTGTAGCAATGTGAAAACTGAGGTAGAGAGAAGTTAAGTAAATTACTCCAGGCAATGGAGTGTGTCTGAGATATAAACCCAGTTTGGCTCCAGAGTCCATGCTCACAACCACTACACTGTACTGCTTCCCGAAGAAATACAGACTTTAATAGTTACAAGAAGCTTTCAATAATAACGTAGGGAAATTCTTATGCTAAAATACCGGGTAAAAACTGTGTTACTGATTTATACTGTGTTACATGTACGTTACTGTACAATTTTATGTGCTATAGGGTATAATCAGTAACGTACATGTTATTTGATAGTGGGATTAGGGATAACATCGTTGCTTCTTGATGCTTTTCTGTACTGGATACATTTTACAATTAAAATGCAATATGTTTAATAACAGTCATTCCCAAATAAATTCTTATTCTTTATTAAGTATCTGAACTCTCACTGGGAATGTAATTCCGTTGCATTTCAGCTATAACTATCTGACAAACCTGACAAACCTTAATGGGTCAAGGTGATCATCTAACACCTTCACTCCTACATCTAGGTGGCTAGTAAAAATAAATAAAGGTAGGGGGAGGATAATAATCAAGAAAGAAGGATGAAAGGAAATATAGACGTAATACTGCCTCTTTCATGCAGGAAACTTGACAACTACAGAAAGGCATTAAACAGATAGGTAAGAGTACTAACCACTGTAGAAACCTGTTGCATTCAGTGAGCAAACGTTTTGTACTTAAATTACCTCATAATGTACTATATTTGATTAGAGGACTTATACTGTATGTTATAAACTTGAAATATTTTGTATCTTATGCTTCTACATTAGAATTTTTTTTACATACAAAGATATAGACACAATAAAAGAGGCAACTGCAGTAGTCTCCCCTTATCTAGGATTTCACTTTCCATGGTTTCAGTTACCTGTGGTCAACCATGGTCAGAAAATATTAAATGAAAAATTTCAGAAATAAACAATTCATAAATTTTAAACTATGCACCATTTTGAGTAGCATGATAAAATCTCATATTGTCCCATTTGGTCCTGTCCAGGATTGTGAATCATCCCTTTGTCTAGAATATCCATTTCTGTTATCAGATCAACTGCTGTAATAACCCAATGCTTATGTTCAAGTAACCCTTATTTTACTTAATAATGGCCCACAAAGTGTAAGAGTAATGATGCTGGTATACTGTTGTAATTGTTCTATTTTATTATTATTGTTGCTAATCTCTTAGTGTGCTTAACTTATAAACTTTATCAGATAAACTTTATCAGCCATCCACTGGGGGCCTTGCAACAGATCCCCGGTGATAAGGAGACTCTACTATACAGATTATTTACATTCTTACAACACAGATGTGAAATAAGACCAAAAAAAAAAAGGAATTTAACAAATGAGGGAGAGGATGTAGATAAAACTAAATTATATCAGTACTGCTGCCAAGTATTAATAGTACTTCAGGTATAGGCCCTGCTTTATGTGTTAATAATATTATAGAAACAAAAATGTTGACATGTAAATAGTCATCCAAAAGCAGAACAACATGTGATTTTGCAAGTTTTATCTTGAGCAATGGATAAAAATGGGATCTCAAACAGGCTTTCTGGGGTCAGACAACTTTGGAAAGAGACTGTTATAAATAAAGGGAATATAGAATCAGTGTGATCCGGAATCCTAGTGGTGTGGCCATGGCCAACATAAACAAATGAAATGCCCATAAATCTTTATTGCCTCACCTGTCACCATTGCAGCATGCAAGAATCGAGACTGGGAGAAAGTAGAGCTCATTATCCTGAAGACTTCTGTGAACTGCCTCTGTTTGCTAGCAATCATATTTGCCTGATCCCTCAATTGTTCTTCCTGTGCCCTGGCTACTGCCAAAAGAGGTCAAACCTTCCAAAAATTAGGAGATGGAGTCAATAACTTTGCAGACTTATGACATTCAAATCTATGATCTTGACTGTAACTGAGCTCTAAACATTGTTTATCAATCTTTATTTACAGTCAGCTTTCATGACCAACATCTCCCACTCTCCTCAGCAATTCCAAACTTCAGGTCACATTCTTTTTCACCCAGCAGAACTCACCTTTTACTTAACCCTGAAAACTAGAGCAATCAAAGGTGATCTGCCTGAACTTCCCACTTCCCTTAAAGCCAATGGAACTTACCTCTATCTCCATCCATTCTTTCCTCCTTCCCTCCAGTTTCCTCAGAGGATAAGGTGGCCATTCTCTTTTTCAAGGCAATACCACCCAATCTGCTCTGGGTACATTGCTTAATTGATTCCTCAGAAAATTGTTTTTGTTTTGTCTCACTTGTGAGTGGGAGGTGACAAATAAAAACAATTTCTTAAAGTATTAATTAAGCTTTTTTCCTTAGTTCTTAAAATTGCAAATATACTGACATGGATGAACTAAAACTGTATATATCAAACCAGTTACATCACCTCACAAAAAAAGGACTGCTCTTAAGTAACTTCAGAGCACAAAACTTTGACTATGTATCTCTGGTGGGATGCAATGAAGGACAAAATAATCTGTTAAATAATTTAAAATTTTTATGCTTTTTAAACATTTTTTTAATTTAAAAATTTTTAAAGTTTTATTCAATAATTTTCATTGTTTAATATAGTATTGAGTTAAATATTTTGAAGCTATTTTCTTTATTTTGTAGGAAAAGTAATTTTCTTAGGTATGATATGCTGTGCTTACATAAGAGAAGATTCCCAATTTTAAGGCATGCATGTTAAAAGTATTTAGCAGTAATGTCTGCAACTTCATTTAGTAGAGAGAAAGCAAGAGAACAAATACAGAACAATGTTAACAAAGTGATGGTTATACTGGTATATGGGTGTTCACAATGCTATTCTGTCAGCTTTTCTCTATGTTTGGAATTTTTCATAAGAAAAATATAGTATTGTGAAATCTCATTTTGGTAAAAAAAAAAAAATGCATTTATATGCATATGTACTTAGAAAAAGACTTGTAAGGATATAACCTAGGTTAGGAAATCTGGTAGTAAAAATAAATTATTTCTTATTTTTTACTATTTGTGTTTTCTAAATTTTAATAAAAATTTAGTGCTTTTGTTATAAAAAAATTTAACTTTATATACTGCAATAATACATATTAAGTATTTAATTCAAAATTACTGGCTAAATATGTGCTTTTGTCCCTCATTCCTTTTTAAAAATCTCACTGAAAGAAAAATAGAAAAAATAAAAAATGAAGAAATATTCCCACAGAATATAGAAAAAGGATGAAGTGGTAGAAAAGAATTTCACCAACAAATAGGAGATGTCAACAAAATTTCTGAAAGACTGGAGGAGACAGAGACATGATGACAGAGAAAAGGAAGTTGTAAAAGCTGCACCCAGTTACATGTTATCCAGAAGTTACAGAAAAGGAAAACTTGATCTATCCATTAGAATACCAACTCTGGGTTCAGAATCAGCACATGAGGCAAAAGCCAGGACCCATAAATATGAAATGACTCTGAAAACAGAATAATTATTTGAAGGACTGTATATAGACTTCACTACATAGCACCCCAAATCCTTCCCCAACTCTGACTAAACAGAGCATTCAGAGGGCTTGGGCATTTACCTCACGGAAAAAAAAAAACAGGTCAACAACAACAACAACAAAAACCAGACTATTCTTAGCCAAAGAAACTGGAAAAGCAGCTTAGAGAACACTGGGACTTCTAATGTGAATGTCAGCATCTGGGGGCTCCAACCTAGAGCAGTTGGCTCTTCTCCCACCCCTAATCCAAATCTGACAGTCAATACACCTTACCAATGTACGCAGACTAGAGACAATTACTAGGACCAAACCTCTTTACACTTTAATGAAACAAACCCATATGAGCTACTCTGACCACGTCTCCAGGACAATCAGGGATCATCGGGCAAATGAGGAAAACTAGCAACATAAAACACTAACGAAAGCTTTTCAAGCAATTTAGAAGGATAAAGGATAATTTAGGGAGAGAAACAGATAAAGAAGAAAAACAAAACACTCAACACATTTGGAAATTTTTTTAGAGGAAATTCTACACAACAGTAAGAACAAGATCCTGAAAACAAAAAGAATAAATGATATAAAAGATAAAAGACATTAAAAAAGTAAAAGATCATTCTAGGAGATCCAACATCCAATTAGGAATCCCAAAAAAGAATAAAATATAAGAAGGAAAGCATTGTTGTACAACAAAATACCCTGATGCTCAGTGGCTTAAAACAGAATTATCTCAAACAGTTTCTGAGGGTCAGGCATCTGGTGGCAGCTTTGTGGTATGGTTCTGGCTCAGGAGCTCTCCTGAAATTGCTGTCAAACTATCAGCCAGCTGCAGTCATTTAAAAGCTTAACTGGTACCAGGTACAGTACTTTTGGAGGCCAAGGCAGAAAAAAAAAATTTTTTTTTTTTTGAGATGGAATCTCACTCTGTCGCCAGGCTGGAGCACAGTGGCACGATCTCAGCTCACTGCAACCTCTGCTTCCCGGGTTCAATCGATTCTTCTGCCTCAGCCTCCCAAGTAGCTGTGGTTACAGGCATGCACCACCACTCTCAGCTAATTTTTGTATTTTTAGTAGAGACGGGGTTTCATCATGTTGGCCAGGATGATCTTGATCTCTTGACCTCGTGATTCACCCACCTTGGCCTCTCAAAGTGCTGGGATTACAAGCATGAACCACCATGCCAGCCCCTCAAAAAAAATTTTTTTAAGAAAAAAATAATAAAATTAAAGGCTTAACTGGGACAGGAAGTTTCACAACCAAGCTCACTCACATGACTGTTTGGGCAAGAAGCCTCAGTTCCTCACTCACATGGGCCTCCACAGGGATACTCATGACATGGTAGCTGGCTTCTGCCAGAATGAGTAATTCAAGAGAGAGAGACAGTAACAAAGAAGCCATAATGTCTTTCATTACCTAATATTAGAAACGATATACCTTCACTTCTGCCATATTCTATTGGTCATGCATATCAGTGTGGGAGAAGACTACACAAGGCACCAAGACCAGGAGACACAGATCATTCAGAACCATCTCAGAGGATGACTTTACTAATTATCAAAAAAAAAAAAAAAAAAAAAAAAAAAAAAAAAAACCGGAAAAACTTTAACATGGATTATTAGATATGAACCTTAAAAATAAAAATGAACATAAAGCAAAAAGGAGGATATATAAAGACCTCAAATAAAAA
>CAUYLG010016587.1:0-33637 GCA_963573385.1 Cacajao melanocephalus
TGTGACTGGACTCCTTTTTTTTTTTTTTTTTTTGAGATAGAATTTTGCTCTTGTCACCCAGGCTGGAGTGCAGTGGCGCGATTTTGGCTCACTGCAACCTCTTCTTCCCTGGTTCAGGTGATTCTCCTGCCTCAGCCTCCAGAGTAGCTAGGATTACAGGTGCCTACCACCACGCTAATTTTTGTATTTTTAGTAGAGACAGGGTTTCACCAGGTTGGCCAGGCTGGTCAAAAACTCCTGACCTCAGGTGATCCATTTGCCTCAGCCTCCCAAAGTGCTGGGATTACAGGCATGAGCCACTGCGCCCGGCTGGATTCCATTTTTAGCAGATGCCTCTGGCTGCTGTAAGGAGAAAGACTTGTTGGGGTTGGGGGTGGGGTGTGGCTGCAGGGAGGCCGGTGGAGAGTCAGGCAGGAGGTGACGGCCTCTGGGACTATAGAGATAGGGGCTGAGGGGACACAGAGAAGTGGCTGGGCCCAGGCGTGGAGGCGTGTGTGGGGCCACCAGAAATGCCAGCTCTCAGGGCTGCTGTGGGCACAGAGCGTGGAATGGAGGAGGCACTCACCATGCTAGCTCTTACTGTCACCATCGGAGTTAGCACGGGGTGGCAAAGAGGTCGGCTGGAAGGAAGGAATTAAGGAAGGGGTGGCCCGAGAGAAGGGCACCGTGGCCTCTCATGATCTTCTAAAGGATGAAGAAGGCCAGGTGCGGTGGCTCATGCCTGTAATCCCAGCACTTTGGGAGTCCAAGGCAGGCAGATCACTTGAGGTCAGGAGTTCAAAACCAGCCTGGCCAACATGGTGAAACCCTGTCTCTACTAAAAGTACAAAAACTAGAAGGGTATGGTGGCGCACACCTGTAGTCCCAGCTACTTGGGAGGCTGAGACATGAGAATCACTTGAACCCAGGAGGCAGAGGCTGCAGTGAGCTGAGATTTCGCCACTGCACTCCAGCCTGAGTGATAGAGTGAGACTCTGTCTCAAAAAAGTAAAATAAAAATAAAGGACAAGGCAATACAGGCCCTTGTCAACAGCCAACACTGGGGCTGGGTGTGGAGAAGGAAGCGTGATGGGCTTGGGGTCAGGGAATCCCAAAGAAGCAGATGAAGGCAGATTCAGACAGGCTGGGCCGTAATGGCCCATGAGGGCTCCTGCTGGGGGAAAATCATCCCCACCTGATGCCGTCCAGGCTCTGTGGGGTCCCTGTGGATCCTGTGTTCATCCAGCCCATTTTGTAACAAGCTCTTCACTATGTGGGATCAGCACGTCTGCTTCTGGCCCTGCAGGGTGGCGAGCTCCCCTGGACCAGGAGTCACTGCAAATGGTAGGAACCTATGGTCAGGAAGGTGGCTCATTTATTGCTGTGATAAAGGAACATCTAGCTGGGCACGGAGGCTCACACCTGTAATCCCAGCACTTTGGGAAGCTAAAGCAGGCAGATCACCTGAGGTCAGGAGTTCGAGACCAGCCTGACCAACATGGAGAAACACTGTCTCTACTAAAAATACAAAATTTGCCAGGTGTGGTGATGCATTCCTGTAATCCCAGCTACTCAGGAGGCTGAGGTGGGAGAATCCCTTGAACCTGGGAGGCAGAGGTTGCAGTGAGCCGAGATCGTGCCATCGCACTCCAGCGCAAAACTCTAACCAAAAAAAAAGGAACACCTGAGGCTGGGTAATTTATTAAGAAAAGGTGTTCATCTGACTTGGTGTTCTGCAGGCTGTATAAGAAGCATGGTGCCAGCATCTGCCTCTGGTGAGGCTGCAGGAAGCTTTTATGCATGCTGGGTGGGGAAGGGGAGCCAGCATGTCACAGGGGGAGTCAGGGGGCAAGTGGGGAGGGAGGTGCCAGACTGTTTTCAATGACCAGACCTTACTCATTACTGCAAAGAGCCACTGATGCGGGTCTGTCCCATGACCCAAACACCTCCCACCAGGCCCCACTTCTAACACTGGTAGTCACATTTCAACATAAGATTGACAAACATCCAAACCCTATCAGGGAAGCAGATCCAAAGTCTGAGGGGTCACAACCCCCCACTCACCCTGAGCCCTGGCCCCCAACTGGTGGAACCAGCCATCAGCCTTGTTCACTTCACTTTTCTCCTGGGGGCAGACTGGTGATCATAAGGGTCAGGAAGGGCTTGTGCCCCCCTCTGAGCCTCTATTTCCCCATCTTAAAAATTCAAGCACTATTAGCATGTGCACGTGTGCGCATGTGTGTGTGTGCTGGAGGGTTACTGTGCATTCCTAGCCCTGACTGCCCACCCCCAGGATAGTGTAGGCACCTGGAACCTGGAGTTCCCTCGGGCTCATCCCCCACCCCCAGCCCAGCCCCCACTTCCCTGTAGCTCCGGGGAGCCACAGCTTCTTCCAAGTGTTGGCTGTCCAGGGCCTGGTCATCTCCTGAGAATGGCATATGCCAGGCGGGCTAGCCTCGCTCTGAGTGGCTCCTGGAACCAACCCCATAGCCCAAGGTCACCCAGCAAAGTAGGGGCACAGGGGACTCAAACCATGCCTGGAGCCGGAGTTGAGGGGGAGGGGCTGGCCCTCCCTCAGCCCTCCTTCCTCCTCTAACAAATCAAGTGGCCTCACCCTCTATATTAGCGCCCCAGTGTGCTGCCCCCTTCAGGTGCCTCTCTGTAAGTGCAGCCACCTGTGCACATTCTCATGATCAGACCTGAACATCCCAGGCTTCTGAGTTTGTTCAGCACGCATCTATTGAGCATCAGCTGTGTGAGAACCACAAGGCAGGACTGGAACAGAAGAAATGGTCACAGCCTGGGCCAGGGGTCTCTATGATGAGCAAATGAATAAATGAAATTCAATGACAGTGGATACATTCCACATAGTGAAGGCACCAGGGAGGAGGTGACATCTTAGTTGGGCTCTAAAGCATGAGTAGGAGTTCGGTGCACAAGGAGAGCAGATGATATGCCAGGCACGGGGAACAGCATGAGCAGACACCTAGAGGTGGGAAGTGAGGGATGTGTTTGGATTACAACATGTTTTCTGACCAGCAGGGAAGATGGACAGTCCTAGGGAGCAGTTCTTGAGCAGGCAAGCCGGCACCGATGTTTCCCTGGAAGAGATCTGGACGCATCCCTCAGAGAAATCCTGTGCCCTCCAGTCCTTTCCAAACCAAGGCATGCTGGCCAAATGTGCCCAAGCCAGAACCGTCAGGAGCTTCCTGGGCTCAGCTGGCTGTGGTTTGCACACAGCACCAACAGGTGGCGCCCTTGATCCTTGTTTTTTTTTCCCTGCCTGGTCCTGGGCTCCTGGGTCCTGCTCCCACTTTGTCCATCATCTGTCATGGGGCCTTTCAGTGGTCCTTGGACAGCCACCAAGCAGGGGTCAGAGTAGGAAGCCGAGACTCACATGGGGCATGTGGCTAAGAGCATGACATTTTGAGCAGCAGTCAGCTCTGACACCTGCTAGTGACTGGCTGTATAATCCTGGGCAAGTTACTCCTCTGAGCCTCAGTTTCTTCATCTGTAAAATAGACAGCTATGTAGCATGCTTGCATGATGACTGGCACATGATAAGTTCCAGTTATCATAATTACATTAAGCCCCAAAGGAGGACCACACACCATGCTGGGGAGGGATTAGGGAGCCCCTCCTGGCCTGGAAAGCTGCCCCCCACCCATGTCCATGAATCCAAGGCTCTTAGAGAAGACACAGAGGCACAGGGAGGCAGAGAGCCCGGACGCTGGGAAGCCAGGTGACCCGATGGCCATCTCGGAAAGCAACAGCCTGGCTGATTTGTAAGAGCTCTTCTGCCCTCACTGGTTGGTGCTTGGGAACTCTGATGCCACTATGAATGGCATCACCAGCATATTCATGCCAAGCCCTGTAAAGCTGTCAGAGGTGGGTTTATGGGCCTCATGTTGCCTCCCAGAGCAACCATGGCGACAGCCTGCTGCCCTTTACGAGTTTACAAAGAGCTGTCCCCCTCCTCCTTCAGGGAGCATATCTGAGCTGGCGGGTGGCAGGCCAGGGGCCAAGGCTGGCGTGCCATGTCTGGGCTGCCTAACTTTTGCCCCACACTCCTGTCTAAGCTACTGTGGACTCTTCTGCCATCAATGACAGTTTGTTCCCAAGTGACGTATTTGCCTCTTTCTAGCCAGAGGTACCCTGGAGTCAATGCACATGTGTTTGCCCTGCCCATCTGGTCACTGAGCTGCTGCTGTCAATCTCAGGGGCTAGGATTCAGCCACCAACTAAATGGGACAAAGCTCTCTGTCCTTCAAGTGCTCGTGTGCTACTGGGTGACAGACAATAAGCAATTAGGAAATTATATAAAATCTTACACAATGACCAAGGCTTTGGAGAAAATGAAGCAGAGAAGGGGTGAGGGTGCAATGTTACGAGGAAGAGGCTGACTGCAGGCAGGGATGGGGAGAAAATGAGGAAACGTGCACAATCCCCAGGAGCCCTGCTTGCAGGTAAGGAGACAGAAGCAGGAGAGGCACAGCAGCCTCCCCAAGGCCACACAGCAAGGAACTCAGAGCTGGTGCCCACCAACCTCTGTGCCCTAACAGACCTGGTCTGTCCACCCTGAGCTCCAATGACCCAGCAGGAGTCTGTCTGCACCCTCGTAAGGTCAGCCTCACTCTAGGTCCTGTCTGCTGCAGAACAGTGTGTCTGCCCCACTTTTTGGGCCAGCTGAGGCCAGAGAGGGACCATGCCTGATGGAGATCACCGGGCAGGGACTCAGCGGCCAGGTGGCTCCGCAGGCCCACAAGCCCTGGTTGGGGTGGTGGGGGTACCTAGGACTCCTGCTCCCACCCCAGCCTTGTTTTTCCTCTCCGGGCTAACACTGTTACCTCTGCTGCTGCTGCTGCTGCTGCTACTGCTGCTGCCACCAGGCCAGAAAAACCCGCTGGGCAGGACTGGCTGCTGGCAGCGTTAGGCCTAACTGGGTCCTTGGGGTTTTTCAGACAGCCCAGGGGCCAGCCTAGTCCATGTCCCCCTGGGCAGGTGGATATAGGGATCACAGAAAGAGACAAAGACACCCATGACTGCTCAGTGAGACTTACACATAACAGTCACTCCCCAGAGTGGGAGACACACAGAGACACAAACTACAAGCATGCCAGGAATGCACGCTCAGACACAGTGGAGACGCTCTCACACCCAAGGCACTGCCCACTGGAGCGAAGGGCTCCAGCCGCCCCTCCTGTCCCCAGCGCAGGCCTACAGTCCCAGCACCAGTCCCTCCTCTGGCTCTGGGAGGCTCACACAGCAGCGCTGGATGCCCTGGATCCAACCTTCCCAGTCCCGGGGCCATTCGGACTGATTCAGTTCCTCCCACAACCCCTGAAGTTCCCACGGGCCTTGGGAAGGGAAATGGAGTGGAGTCTGGAGAGGATCCAGAGGGAAGCCCCAGTCGGAGGGGTTCTCAAGTGCTTTGAGGCTCTGCCTGGGCCTTGAAGGATGGTTAAGGCCAAGACTAGACAGAGAAAAGGGAAAAGGCATTATTCCTGGTGAGGGCCATGAGCAAGAGCCCAGCTAGGCTGGAGAAACAGGCCAGGCTGGGAGAGGGAGTGACTGAGCCCTGAAGGTGGGAGATGGAGGCAGCCACACTTGGCCTCAGGCAGGGGCTGGCTTGGCAGGAGGGGCTGCACCCAAGCCTCACTGTCCTCTGCTGTCAAACAGGACATTTGGACCAGGTGGAAGAAGGGATGAGATTTCCCATTTACTGAGCACCTAGTGTGTGCCACACACAGACTGGGCAGGGGCTGGCACACGCATTTACCAGATTTGAGAATTCTCCAATTCCCGGTTGGAAAGCCCTAGAATTCCTGGGTTCCTGGCTCCCTTTTGCTTCTCTCCGGTCCTCCACTCCTTGACTCTCCTATACGATCAGAGAACTGCTCCAGATAACTTTCTGTCTGCTCCAGATAACTTTCCAAGTGTCTAAACGTGATCTTCAAGAATCATAAAATTCAAAGTTGCGGTTGTTTGGGGTTGAAATCCTTTTCAAACCCACCCACCCTTTCTGTCCCCTCACCCAGGGGAGTGGGGCCAACAGGGAGTCAGGGCCTTCTGCCTGGGTACCCAGTGCCCCGGAGGTGGAGCCATTGGGACTCCTGTCTCCAGGCTTCTGGCCTGCCCGGCTGTGGGTCACTGTCACTCCTCTGCTTGGAGCAGTGCTCCTCCCCGTGCACCACGGCCAGAGTCCAGTAAACCCTGGGCTGGTTAGCACATGGCACTAGGGAGTCATGGGGATCAGAGGCTGCCTCTCTCTGAAAGGCTTCGGTAGGCCAGACGGGGGAAGACACCTGTCCACCTGCATGCCCACCTGGGCGTCATAAGCACATGGACGCAGGTCCCACAGCTGGCAACACAAGTGGCTGAGTCACTGGGAATGAGGCCCACTGATGGCACAGGAGCAGCTTTGTCTCAGGTTTGGGGACCGTTGCTCCACCTGTCCAGAGCCTCTGTTCTCATGTGAAGAACTGGCTCCATTTCTGGCGGTGTGACCCTGAGGACCGGATGCATCTCAGAGCCATGGGTCAGCCACCCCGGGGTCAGGGTCAGAACACCTGGCAGGCTGCAATCCCAGTTCACAGCCAATAGCAGGGACTTTCAAGAACAAAGTATCACAGAGGCCCTGAGGCTTGGGCAGTGATGCTCCGTTTGCTGAGTCCCAGCCAGACCTGACCTTCAGGGCCCACTCCTGCCTCCCTGCCTTTTCAGCATCTCATATGCAAGTCTTTATGAATAGAAGGTCACAAGAAGGCTGTGAGAGGGGCTGAGGGACCGAAGAAGGCTCTGACTCCGAGTGATGGGGTCTGATGCAGCTCTCAGAGGATGGGCCGTTTTATCTGGGCCTTGAGGCATGAGTAGGAGTTTAAGAAAAATTCCTTCCAGCTGGAGGAAATACGGTGTGCAAATGCCTGGAGGGGTATTTAGAAGTTGTTTGAGGTCAGGCATGGTGGCTTAAGCCTGTAATCCTAGTACTTTGGGAGGCCGAGGTGGGCAGATCACCTGAGGTCAGTAGTTTGAGACCGGCCTTGGTCTCAAGGTATCTTCTAGGACCTTGACTTAGGTGTTATTAAAAATCTACACATATTTCTTCTTATCATAAAATGTTCACTTATCAACATGCATTCAAGTATCCACCATGTTTTTTCCACCTGACAGCTCATATTTTTTAGCACTGAATTATATTCCATTGTCTGGATGTACCACAGTTGATTAATCCATTCACCTGTTAGAAGATATCTTAGTTGCTTCCAAGTTTTGTAAATTATAAAGCTGCTATAAACACGTATGTAAAGATTTTTCTGTGGGCATATATTCTTAATTCTTTGGGGTAAATACCAGAAGTGTAATCGCTATATTATATGGTAAGAATATGTTGTGTTTTGTAAGAAACTGCCAACTGTCTTCCAAAGTGGCTGTAACAGCAATGAATAAGATGTTTTATTGCTTCACGTCCTCACCAGTATTTGGTGCTATTGGTATCTTGCATTGCAGTCATGTTAACAGGTATGTAGTGGTATTCCACTGTTTTAATTTGCATTCCCTAATGACATGATGTTGAGCATCTTTTTATGTTTGCTGTCTGTAAATCTTTGATGAGGTCTGTTCAGAATTTTTGCCCAATTTTTAAAAACATTTTTTGTTTGTTTTTGAGATAGAGTCTCATTCTGTGGCCCAGGTTGGAGTGCAGTGGCATGATCTCAGCTCACTGCAACCTCTCCCTCCAAGGTTCAAGCAATTCTCCTGCCTCAACCTCCCCTGTAGCTGGGATCACAGGCATGGACCACGATAGCTGACTAGTTTTTGTATTTTTAGTAAAGATGGGATTTTGCCACGTTGGCCAGGCTGGTCTCAAACTCCAGACCTCAGGTGATCCTCCCACCTTGGCCTCCCAAAGTGTTGGGATTACAGGTGTGAGCCACTGCACCCAGCCTAATTGTTGAGTTTTAAGGCTTCTTTGTATATGTTGGATACCAGTGATTTATCTTACATGTATTTTGCAGAGATTGTCTCCCAGTCTGTGACCTGTCTTCTTGTTCCCTTAACAACGTTTTTCACAGAAGTGTTAAATTTTAATAAATTCCAACTTAACAATGTTTCCTTTTATGGATCATGCTTTCAGCCTTGTATTAAAGAAGTCACCACCAAACCCAAGGTCATCTAAACTTTCAGTTTTTCAAAAGACTTTTTCAAAAAATCATATGAAATTTAAAATCATAGATTTATAGTCAATTTTGTGTTAATAAAAGTTATTTCTTTACATTGAGATGATTGAAAGAATTACTACCTCAGGATAAATTAGGTTTCTGGTGAATTCAGTCTTTTTATTTTCTCCTCTGAAACTGCAGATTTGTGGACACAAAACAAATCTCAGATTGATTGCCTAGCTTTCCTTAGTTTAACACAATAATTTATCTGTTTGAAAGATTTGCTTACTTTTGTTTACAAATTTGACACTTGCAGTGAAAATAAGAGCAAACATCTTAAATTATAGTTTATACCAACACCCCTATTTTACATATACAGAAACTAAACATCAGAATAGTTTCTAAATGCCATTCAGCTATGTGATGACAATTTCAAAATGGAGCTGCCTACTTCCTAGACTGAAATCTTCTCTCCCACGCCTCCCAGTCATGCTGCCTTTCTTCATCCCAGGACTCCAAATCTAAAAGCTGTTCCTTTGACCATGAAGGCCCTTGTCAACAACAGTAACGATAATATCTAGCAGATATATGGCCCTTTCTATGTGCCAGGTAACTTTATAAACTCCAACATAGGTTGATTAATCTTCCCAGTAAGCCTGTGAGATAGATGCTATTCTTATCCCTATAGATAATAAAAGAGAAATACAGACAGGTTAAGTGATTTTCCAAGATGACACAGCTAGTAAGTGAGAGAGAAAGGATTTGAAACCAGTCAGTCAAGCTCCTGTATCTATGCTCATGACAATGATACTTTCTTATCTTTCTTAGTCATGCCACTGTCGTCCTTACCTTCCAACCTGAGATGGTGTACCAGCAATGTGTCAAGTGCTGCAGAGCATTCTAGCAAAAGGCCCACTGAGTCTGGGCTCATGCCCTGCTGCAGCCAACAGTGACAAGACCCCCACCCTATGGTTCTGAATTTCTCAGTCAGTGTGCTAAAGTGTGATAATGTTCTATAGCTTAACATCCTAGCTTTTCCTTCAGTTGACTTCATGTTTATCTTAAAAAAAAATAATTGTAAATGGAAATCAGTTGTGTTTGGCTGAACAATAAAGATATTGGATTCAGACAGTTTATGGCGTATATTAAGCATTCTCAGACTAGTGAACCTTTCACTTTGGCTTTATTACAAGAATAGTGCAACAAACAAGATATGGGACAATAAAGCAAAATAAAGTAAAACATCACTTGAAGACCTATATAATATCTAAGTCCATGAGGACTTAGGTAATGTAGTCTACCTCTTCAATTAGTTTGTGTGAATAACTTGATGAAGAACAGATGCCCTCCTCTCACCTACGTTGTGCCTCTCTTGGCCCACAGAGCTCATAGTCTAGATGAGAATTATTTAATTCACACACACCCATAGTGCACAATTTAACTTATATTTAAACATATTTAAAAGATAAGAAAGATAATACATTTGCCTCTCTTTCTTATCTTTTAAACTTAAATATAAGTTTAAACTTATATTTAAAATATAAGAAAGAGAAAGAGAGGCAAATGTATTAATTCAACACTTGGCACTTTTCATAACTCTTGATTTTTGTCTAGGATATTTCATGAGGAGGAATATAGAGCACAGATAAACCAGGATAGAAGTGTCCTTCCTTGCTGTTCTATATGTCAGTTGAGTAATATGTCTATATTTACATGTGCATGTAACTCAAATGTCAAATACAAATTGACTTAAGTGATAAAAACAACATAAAATTTGAAAAAAAAATCTATTATATTGGCATGCTTAAATACTGATATGTTAAGAAATATTCTTTCATTGGTGTTTAATATATTAATAGGCATATATAGGTAATTTATATGTACTTTGATGTAATTAATCTCAAATTCATAGAGATATATGTTAGAAAAACTTGTTTTCAAAGTGAATTGAGGAGTTATAAAAATATAGCTGAATTGTAATTTAAAAAAGTAAAACAGTAAGAGAGAAAAGTTGGATTCAATGGCATACAGGCAAGTAAGTTATCAGAGTATTAGCCATTTATTAAAAGCAATAGAAATTAAAATAATATTAAGCCAAAGATATAAAACAAATTAAAGTTATACTGATGGATGAAAGAGGAGGAATAATAAAAGTAAATTGAAAAAAGTTCACTTAAAAATGAATAATTGGTTAAGTGTTTAACAGGACACATGTCGTACTGTGCATTTAACATGTCTTGTGCCTTTTGGTCCTCTAACATCCTTTGTCGGGATGAGAAACGTCTAATGAGAAATGTGAGACATGATAAGATTCGTTGCTTCTTAACTGATAGAACGAGAGTTTGAACTTTGACAGTCTAAAGTTTTGGGCTGCATAATTAACTGTCCAGAATGTGGGGTAATTTAAAAGTCAGATCCAATAGGAGGTTTGTGGAGGAAACCAGATACCCAAGCCTTAACCTGAATATAGAAAAAAGTTTAAATACAAATAAAAAAGAAAGATAAAACTAAAAGAAAACAACAATAAAGAAGGTATTTTAAATGATTCAAGAATCAACATTTATTTAGCCCCATTTTAAAAAAATAAATAGAAAAATCAGATGGAACAAACTTCTCTGAGCTAAAAGAACACGTGCTAACCCAATGCAAAGAAACTAAGAACCTTGAAAAAAGGTTAGATGAAATGCTAACTAGAATAAACAGCTTAGAGAAGAATATAAATGACTCAATGGAGCTGAAAAACGCACCACAAGAACTTCACGAAGCATACATAGGTTTCAATAGCTGACTCGACCAAGCAAAAGAAAGGATATCAGGGACTGAAGATCAACTCAATGAAATAAAACAATAAGGAAAGAATAAAGAAAAAAGAGTGAAAAGAAATGAACAAAGCTTCCAACAAACATGGGATTATGTGAAAAGACCTAATATACATTTGATAGGTGTACCTGAATGTGACAGAGAGAATGAACCCAAGCTGGAAAACACTCTTCAGGATATTATCCAGGAGAACTTCCCCAACCTAGCAAGCCAAACCACCATTCAAGTCCAGGAAATACAGAGAAAACCACAGAGATATTCCTCAAGAAGAGCAACCCCAAGGCACATAATCATCAGATTCACCAGGGTTGACATGAAGGAAAAAATGCTAAGGGCAGCCCAGAGAAAGATCAGGTTACCCACAAAGGGAAGCCCATCAGACTCACAGCGGATCTCTCTGCAGAAACCCAACAATCCAAAAGAGAGTGGGGGCCAATATTCAACATCCTTAAAGAAAAGAACTTTCAACCTAGAATTTCATGTCCAGCCAAACTAAGCTTCATAAGTGAAGGAGAAATAAAATCCTTTATGGACAAGGAATTGCTGAGAGATTTTGTCACCACCAGGCCTGCCTTACAAGAGCTCCTGAAAGAAGCACTAAACAAGGAAAGGAACGACCAGCACCAGCCACTACAAAAACACACCAGATGGTAAAGACCAGTGACATAATGAAGAAAATGTGTCAACTAATGGACAAAACATCCACTAGCATGAAAATGGCAGGATCAAATACACACATAACAATATTAACCTTAAATGTAACTGGGCTAAATGCCCCAATCAAAAGACACAGACTGGCAAATTGGATAGTGTCAAGACCCATCAGTGTGCTGTATTCAGGAAACCCATCTCATGTGCAAGGACACACACAGGCTAAAAATAAAGGAAGATTTATCAAGCAAATAGAGAGGAAAAAAAAAGCAGGAGTTGCAATCCTAGTCTCTGATAAAATGGACCTTAAACCAACAAAGATCAAAAGAGACAAAGAAGGGCATTACATAATAGTAAAAGGATCAATGCACCAAGAAGAGCTAACAATCCTAAATATATATGCACCCAACACAGGAGCACCCAGGTTCAGAAAGTAAGTTCTTAATATCTACAAGGAGACACAGACTCCCACACAGTAAAAGCAGGAGACTATAACACTCTACTGTCAATATTAGATCAATGAGACAGAAAATTAACAAGTATATCCAAGACTTGAACTCTGATCTGGATCAAGCAGACCTAATAGACATCTACAGAAATCTCCACCCCAAATCCACAGACTATACATTCTTCTCGGCACTGCATTGCACCTACTCTAAAACTGACCACATAATTGGAAGTAAATCACTCCTCAGCAAATGCAAAAAACAGAAATCATAACAAACAGTCTCTCAGACCACAGGGCAATCAAACTAGAACTCAGATTAAGAAACTAACTCAGAACCACACAACTTCATGGAAACTGAACAAACTGCTCCTGAATGTCAACTGGATAAACAACAAAATGAAGGCAGAAATAAAGATGTTCTTTGAAACCAGTGACAACGAAGACACAACATACCAGAATCTCTGGGACACATTTAAAGCAGTGTCTACAGGGAAATTTACAGCAATAAATGCCCACAGGAAAAGCAAGGAAAGATCTAAAATCGACACCCTACCATCAAAATTGAAAGAGCTAGAGGAGCAAGATCAAAAAAACTCAAAACCTAGCAGAAGATGAGAAATAACTAAGATCAGAGTAGAACTGAAGGAGATAGAGACACAAAAAACCCTTCAAAAAAAAATCAAAAAATCCAGGAGCCAGTTTTTTAAAAAGATCAACAAAATAGACTGCTAGCCAGATTACTAAAAAAGAAAAGGGAGAAGAATCAGATAGATGCAATAAAAAATGAAAAAGGGGATATCACCACTGATTCCAGAGAAATACAAACTACCATCAGAGATGACTACAAACAACTCTATGCACATAAACCAGTAAGCCTGGAAGAAATGGATAAATTCCTGGACACTTGCACCCTCCCAAGCCTAAACCAGGAAGAAGTTGAAACCTTGAACAGACCAATAACAAGGGCTGAAGATGAGGCAGGAATTAACAGCCTACCAACCAAAAAAAGTCCAGGTCCAGATGGGTTCAGAGCTGAATTCTACCAGATGTACAAAGAGGAGCTGGTACCATTCCTGTTGAAACTATTCCAAACAATACAAAAAGAGAGAATCCTACTGAAATCATTTTATGAGATCAATATCATCCAGATACCAAAACCCGGCAGAGACTCAACAAAAAAAAGAAAACTTCAGGCCAATATCCTTGAGGAACATAGATGCAAAAATCTTCAATAAAATACTGGCAAACCTATTGCAACAGCACATCAAAAAGCTTATTCACCACAATGAAGTAGGCTTCATCCTGGAGATGCAAGACTGGTTCAACATACATAAGTCTATAAACATAGTCCACCACATAAACAGAACCAAAGAAAAAAATGACATGATTATCTCAATAGATGCAGAGAAGGCCCTTGACAAAATTCGACAGCCTTTATGCTAAAACAATATCAATAAACTAGATATTGAAGGAGGGCAGAAACTGGAAGCATTCCCTCTGAAATCTGGCACTAGACAAGGATGCCCTCTCTCACCACTCCTATTCAATATAGTATTGGAAGTTCTAGCCAGAGCAATTAGGCAAGAAAAAAAACTTAAGCATATTCAATTAGGAAAGGAGGAAGTCAAATTATCTGTATTTGCAGATGACATGATTGTATATTTAGAAGACTCTATCAGCTAAGCCCAGAATCTCCTTAAACTGATAAGCAACTTCAGCATAGACTCAGGATACAAAAATCAATGTGCAGAAATCACAAGCATTTCTATACACCAATAACAGACTAACAGAGCCAAATCATGATCGAACCCCCAGTCACAATTGCTATGAAGAAAATAAAATACCTAGGAATACAACTAACAAAGGATGTAAAGGACCTCTTTGAGGAGAACTACAAACCACTGCTGAAGGAAATAAGAGAGGACACAAACAGATAAACATTCCATGATCATAGTTAGGAAGAATCAATATCATGAAAAAGGCCATACTGCCCAAAGTAATTTATAGATTGAACACTATACCCATCAAGCTAACAATGACCTTCTTCACAGAACTGGAAAAAAACACCTTAAACTTTATACAGAACCAAAAGAGAGCCCGTATGTATAGCCAAGACAATCATAAGCAACAAGAACAAAGCTGGAGCCATCACACTACCTGATTTCAAACTATACTACAAGGCTACAGTAATCAAAACAGCATGGTACCAGTACCAAAACAGAGATATAGACCAATGGAACAGAACAGAGGCTCCGGAGGCAACACCACACATCTACAACCATCTGATCTTTGACAAACCTGACAAAAACAAGCAATGGGGAAAGGATTCCCTGTTTATTAAATGGTGTTGGGAAAACTAGCTAGCAGTGTTTAGAAAGAAGAAACTGGACCCCTTCCTGACACCTTACAATAAAATTAACTCCAGATGGATTAAAGACTTAAACATAAGACCTAACACCATAAAAACCCTAGAAGAAAACCTAAGCAAAACCATTCAGGACATAGGCATAAGTGACATAGGCATAGATGATGTTTTCTGTCAAAATAATAAACTGACTAAGCTCTGTTAGCTTATCATGCTTGGCTTCCTTGGCGATCCTCAGTGGCATGCCTGGACAACTGACTGGGTCTTAGATTTGCCCCAGAAAGCTTCTGAGACGCTCTGTCCACCTGATCTGCCCCAAGGGGAGGCCAGTTCCAGGTGTTACCGCCTCTGCTGCACGCCGGGCTTGCCGCTTTGTTTTTCTTCCCACCTTCTCCAGACAGCAATGCTGAAAAGTAGGGGTCCCTGGGCTTGGAGAGCAAGGCAGGGCCCCTTGGTGGGTGGCCCAGGTCGAACGGGGGCAGTGAGCTCATGGAGCCAGGGAACGCTCTGCTGACACCCTCCCTGAGGGTCTCAGGCATGTTTCTGGCGTCCAGCGACCCCCACCACACCTCACCAGACTGAATCAGCAGCCCAGTGGGACCCAATCCCTGCCCACGCCATCTGATCCTTAATCCACTGGGGAGAGCAGTCCCGAGTGCCCACCTCACGGTCTGAAACGCCCTCCTCCTCCAGCGGACCGGAACAGGAAAGTTGGATGAAGGAGGGACTTGTGGCACGCAGCCTCCTTCCCCGGGGCCGCCTTGGCAGGGCCTCCAGCATTTTCCTGTGCTGCTGCGGCAGGCCAGAGAGCTCTGACATTGCGGCTGGCCAGCCGGCCACGCCAATGCGCATGCCCAAGTGGCATCACAAGCATGAGCGCACAGCTGGGGACCCCTGTGGCAGTGCCTCCGCATTGGGTGATGCTCCGCCCCTCTCCCAGGAATCGTCGCCACGGTCCCTCGAATTCAGGAGTTGGGCAGGGCGGAACCAGGCTGAGGAAAGTTGCAGGGGAGCTTCAGGGATGCCCAGGGCGATCCCCAGGGATCCCCACGATGCTTCATCCCTGCTGTGGGGGTGCATCTCCTTGAAAGCTGTCCCTGTTGGGATTTCCAAGTACCATCAGCCTGTGTGCCAGGGGACTGCTCCCTCCTGGAGGGGCTTCCCAGCAGAGGGAAGAACCCCGCAGCCTCAGGAGCTGCCTGAGACTGTTGGATGTCTCCGTGTCTCTCTCTCTCTCTCTCTCTCTCTCTCTCTAGGGGTGTGTGTGTGTGTGCGTGTATGCGTGTATCTTTGTGTGTTCATTTATGTGTGCATGTGTGTGCGAGGGCTGTATGCTGGACATGAGTGTGGCCAGTGCACTCCACCACGATTTCTCTGTAGTCCGCCTACCTTCTGCAGCGTGTCTGTCCTCAGCTCAGCTTAGGGGATGTGGGGCCCTGCCTTCTTTCTGTTGCTCCTGCTTTCTGAATCCTCAGTGTACTGGGGGCCTGGCTCCCACCCGCAGGCCTCCTAATCACCTGCCCATCCTGAGGGGGTCACTCCTCCAGAAAGAAGTCGAGTTCTGCTAGGCTCAAGGGCAGAAAACTTGAAGTGTGTGTGACCTTGTGAGATGACAACAGAGATGGCCAAAAAGTGCTTATATCACCCTTACGCCCAGCCACAGGCAGTGCAGTTCAAAACTCTGGGAGAAACGCTCTTTCTACTGGAAGAGAGGAGAGAGTAGAGTAAAGAAGACTTTGTCTTGCAACTTGGATACCGTCTAAACTGCAGTAGAATATGGCATCAGGAAAAGTCCTGAGACCCTCATTTTAGGATTTAGCTCCTGGGTGAGACAGTTCTAGACACACCCCAGGCCAGAAGAGAACACACTGTCTTGAATATAAACATCAGCAGTAACCAGGTAGTACTTGCTGCAGGACTTGGATAAGATCCAGTGTTGTGCTGGCTTCAGGTATAACCCAGTGCAATCAAAGCAGTGGCAGCCATGTGGAGAGACTTCTGCTTGAGAAAAGATGAGGGAAGAGTACAGGGGACTTTGTCTTGAAGCTTGGTTACAGCATAGCCATAGTGGGATGAAGTAAAAAGAGGGCTTCTGAAGTCCCTAATTTTTTCTTGGCTCCTAGATGGCATTTCTGGAACCACCCTGGGCCAGAAAGGAGCCCATTGCCTTGAAGCAGGAGATATAGGCCTGGCAGAGTTTATCACAAGAAGTTCAGGCTGGTTGCGGTGGCTCATGCCTGTAATCCCAGCACTTTGGGAGGCAGAGGCAGGTGGATCACAAGGTCAGGAGTTCAAGATCAGACTGGCCAACATGGTGAAACCCCACCTCTACTAAAATGTACAAAAATTAGCTGGGCATGGTGGCTCGTGCCTGTAATCCCAGCTACTTAGGAGGCTGAGGTCGGAGAATTGCTTGAACTGGGACCCGGGAGGCAGAGGTTGCAGTGAGCCAAGATTGTGCCACTGCACTCCAGCCTGGGCTGCAGAGCGAGACTCCATCTCAAAAAAAAAAAGAAAAGAAGTTCACCACAGAAGAGTCTTCAGGTCTTCAGTGAATATCAGCAGAAGCCTGGCGGTATTTGCTGTGGACTTGGGTGTTGGTGCCCACTGGGAGTGGCTTCTTAGGCTTGAGAAAAGGAGAGGAAAGAAGAGAAAGGATGTTGTCTCATGGCTTCAGAACCAGCTAAACCACGGTAGAATAGGGCACCATGCAGATTCCTATGTCTCCTGACTCCATGTTCTGGGTACCAGGTAGCATTTTGTTACCCCCAGCCCAGGTGGGTAACAAAGCTCACTGTCCTAAAAAAGAAATAAAAATAAAAATGAAAGGACATAAGCCTGGCTGGATTCACCACCTCCTAACTGAAGAGAACCTGGGCCTTGAGTGAACATCAGCAGTAGCTGGGCAGTGGTCATGGTGGGTTGTGTTTGAGACTCAGTCCTATGCTGACTTTGGGTCTGACCCAGTGTAGCGCTAGTGATAGTGCTCACGGAACTTGTGTTACCCCTACCCCAGTTCCAGGGAACTCAGAGTGAAGAGAGAGAGAGACTTCAATTATTTGGCAGAATGTGAGGAAGAGAGTCTCTGCCTGGTAATCCAGGGACTCTCTTGGATCTTACCGAAGACCACCCAGGTGGTACCTCTATAAGTCTGCAAGCATCACAGTGTTATTGGGGTTCACATATTCCCTAATGTAGATATGACCACAATGACCAAAGACAGATTATGACATTCAATTTCCTTTGAATACTTGGAAAGCTTTCCTAAGAAGGACAGGTATAAAAAAAAAGCCCAGAATGCAAATACTAAAATAAATACCTAACTCATTAGTGCTGAGATATCAATGGACACCCAAAAACATTAAGACTATCCAGAAAAAAACATGCCCTCATTAAATGAACTAAATAAAGCACCAGTGTGAAATTTCTGAGTGACAGAGACATGTGCCGTTTCAAACAGAGAATTCAAAATAGCTGTTTAGAGAAAGCTAAAAAAAATCAAGATAACACACACAAAAAATTCAGAATCTGATCAGATAAACTTAACTAATTAAAAGCATGTTGAAAAATCAAGTGGAATTTCTGGTGCTGAAAACTTCAAATAACATTGAAGAATGCATCAGAGTCTCTCAACAGCAGAACTCGTCAAGCAGAAGGAAGAATTAATGAGTTTGATCACAGGCTATTTGAAACTAAACAGTCAGGAGACAAAAACAAACAAACAAAAAAACATGCCTATGAGATCTAGAAAAAGGGCATCTCTAAGAGTTATGGCCGCTTAAAGAGGTAGTAGAGAGAGAGTTCAGGGTAGAAAGTTAATGTTCATGCAAAGGGATAACGAGAACTTCCTATAATTAAAAATATTAATACTCAAGTAAAAGAAGGTTGTTGAATGCGTAGCACAATTAACTTAAATGAAACTACTTGAAGTCCTTTAATAACAAAACCCTCAAAGGTCAAAGATAAAAGATCCTAAAAGCACCAATATGTTTGACAGCAGACCCTTCAGTAAAAACCTTACAGGCCAGGAGATGGTGGCATGACACTCGTAATATGCTGAAGAAAAAGACTTTTATCTTATAATAATATATGTGCAAAGATATCTTTCAAACATGAAGCACAAATAAAGACCTTTGCAGACAAACAAAACTGAGGGATTTTATTAACACCAGACCTGTCCTACAAAAAATGCTAAAAGTACTTTTTTAATCCAAAAGAAAAGGACATAAATGAGAAACAAGAAAACATCTGGTACAAACTCACTGGTAATGTTAAGTAAACAGACAAACACAGGATTTCATAGCACTGTAGATGTAATAAGAAAACTATTCATATTTTTGAGAAGATAAAAAACTGTTCTATATTTGTTGTAGTTATTAAAATAACTCTTACATTGTTCCCTTTTGAGGCTGTTGTGGTTATTAAAAATACTAACTACAACAAGTTTAAGACATAGACAGTATAATAAGATAAACAGAAACAACAAAAAGTTAAAAAATGGGATGCTGAAGTTAGAATGTAGTTTTTATTAGTTTTCTCTTTGCTTTTTTGTTTGTTCAATTTTACAGTAAGTGTTAAGTTGCCATCAGTTTAAAATGGGTTTTAAAGTGTTGTTTGCAAGCCTCATGGTAACCTCAAATGAAAAACCTCTAACAGACACACACAAATAATAGAAAAAAATTGAAACATGCCACTAGATAAAATCATCTTCACTAAAAGGCAGACAAAATGAATGAGAGAAAGGGAGGGAGAAAAAAAACACAAAACAACAAGAAATCTAATAACACAATGGCAAAAGTAAAGCTTTACTAATCAATAACATTGACGGTAAATTAACTTTCCAATCAAAAGATGTGGATTGGCTAAATGAGTTAAAAAAATAAAAAGGACCCAAAAATCTGATGCCTTCAAGACGTATACTTTACCTATAAAGACACACAGAAACTGAAAATAAAGGGATAGAAAATGATATTTCATGCAAATAAAAACCAAAAGAAGAGCAGGAATAGCTATACTGATATCAAAACAGATTTCAAGACAAATACTATAAAAAGAAACAACAAAAGTTTTTATAGCATGATAAAGTAGTCAATTCAACAAAAGGATATAACAACTGTGAATATACATGCACTCAATACTGAAGAACTAAGACATGTAAAGCAAATAGAGCTAAAGAGAGAGATCAACTTCAACATGGTGTTTGTTGGAGACTTCAACACCTCACTTACAGCAGTGGACAGCTCATTCATATAGAAAAATCAACAAATAAACATTGGATTTAATCCAGACTGTGGACTTAATAGGTATTTACAAAGCATTTCATCCAACAGCTACAGAATAAAAAGTCTACACCTCAGCACCTGGATTATTCTCAATAGACCATACGTTAGCCCAAAAAAGCCTCTGAAAATGTCTCCCCCCAAAATAAAATCATATCAAATATTTTCTCTGCTATAATAGAATAAAACTAGAAATCACCAACAAAAGAAAATTTAGAAATTATACAAAAACATAGAAATTGAAATATGCTTCTGAATGACCTGTGGGTCAATAAAGAAATTAAGAAGAAAGTTTAAAATATCCTTGAAACAAATGAAAATGAAAACACAACATATTAAAACTATGAACAAAGTGAAAGCAGTACTAAGAGGAAAGTTTATGGCAATAATGGCCTACCCCAAAAAAAGTACAAAAAAATTTCAACTACACTATCGACGTATCATAAAGAACCAGAAATGCAAGAGCAAACCAAGTCAAAAATCAGGAGAAAAGAAATAATAAAGATCAGAGGAAAAGAAAAAAACTATACAAAAGATGAACATAGTGAAAACTTAGTCTTTTGAAAAGATAGTCAAAATTTACAAAACTTTAGCCAGCCTGGTTAGTATTTAGAACCTCATAGGGTTTGAATTACTCTTAGGTCTGAAAATGCCAAGTTTATTGGACAATAGAGCTGGAATGGCTGATGGTTGTGCTGTGAAGCTATTTTTCTAGAAATCTGGTGAACTATACTGGAAGGGGCTGTATATCACAAATAGGCAGAGAGACATTCTGCCTGCAGAATTTAGGGCAAGCCTAAGAGAGAAAAGATTCTGAAATAAAGCCTTGTGGGCACCTCATATGTTTATATTTTCTCTGGTAATTTTGTACAGTGTTTCAAAACCATAGTTAAAAACAAAATTATCTCCAATATCAGAGACAATGTACAATAGGAGAAGAGAAAGACAATTAGTTTATTAAATGATTAAATCAGAATGTCATTTCTATCACAGGCAATCTGCTAAAATATTACAGAAACAGAAAACGTACCATATTTAGTCCTTAAGCAGAAAACTTAACAGCACAATCTGTCATATATAGTTTATTCTAAGTTCAGCTGATAATTGGAATTTAAATTGGCTAGATTCAAGAAAAAAAAAAACTTTGTCTTCATAAAAGAAGACAGTTTTGCAACTTGAAGCCAGTTGTCTGCTGAAGTAGACACCTACTGTCCGGCAGAAACTGTGGCATAGGGTACTATCTTTTTTTGCTATTTACATTCAAAGCAATGATTTCCAGGTTCTAAAGAAAGACATTTCTAAGATAAAAGGACTGATAAGACTTATTTAGCTACTAAAATACTTAACAAATATTCCAAAGAGACAGAGAAAGAATTTAGATATCAAAGTTTTCTAAAGGAAATCCTTTAAGAAAAAGAAGAAAGCAAAATCTGTTCCTTTATTTTCAAGTTGGAGAATTAAGTCTGTTATTTCTAACTTGTATTTGCCGTTATAACAGCCAGGTCTAAGGCCATGACCTTGAACTTATAAATATCTGAACTCCAGTATGCATTGGAATCAGGCATCTGAGGAGTGGCATTGAGTACAAATGTGCACATAAAAGAGGGATTAGTCAGACAGTAAAGGCAGAAGAAAGATGCTATAAAGGACTGTAAATCTGAAATAACCAAAAGGCTCAAAATCCAGTTTTACAGGGTATATATTCAAGTGAAAATCTAGAAACAGTCACCCAGAAGACAAAGACTCTAGATAAACATGCTTAGTACTCCATAGGTCAAAGTTAAGCGCTTTCTTCTACAGGCAAAAAAAAAAAACCACAAAAAACAAATAATTTAACAAGATTAAACATTTTCTATATAAAGCTGGTTTAAGATTTACAACAAATTAATCAGTTATAGTCTATTTTTTTCTACTTTTTTTTTACAGCTATTTTTCATTTCCTTTCAACCTGAGTGTATTTAATATTCCACCTTAAGACAATGTAATAGCCATAGGCAAGAGAAACAGAGAGGTTAGTCTACAAGGAAATTCTATAGTGAAGGGGAAAGAGGTCTTCCATGAGGCTTCAAAATTGAAGTTTTCCAGACCCACCCTAGAAATCTTATTTCTCTTTGAATTCCTCTAGCTTAGGCAAGAAACATTTATAATACTTAATTTATTTGTTTTCTATTATTTGTATGACCATTGACCTTTTAGAGTACACATTTGTCACATTTTCTACCCCCAGAGACACCTTTTGTTCTCCTGTTTTACTATTTCTCTATAAAAGAATACAGATGTAGAAGTAGGTATAATTTCTAAAAAGAAAAACAAAAGTTACAGCTGCCTTGGTTACTGCTGCCTGTTATATGACCCAGAACTTGTATTTACATTATTTTAAGGCCCAGAATAGAGTATTAAACCACTTAAAATTTCAGTTACTTAGTGTCACAGGACCCATGGGCTAGGGACAGTGCAGACTTAGGGGAAGGACTAACTTGTGCTACAGAGAGTGGCCGAGAAGGAGTTATGCTCTGGCTTATTTCCGTGTCCATGCAGGTAGAGAAGACCATGATCAGGCGACTCAGAAGCTGAGGGGAATGGATGGACAAGGTTGTTGCCACAGATTAAGAGTCTAGGGACAGGAATAAGCCAATTGTGTTTGGCTGAAAACTCTAGGAGAAAAGACAATGTTAATACAATTTGTGGGTGTGGAGCATGGTCCTAAGAGAGGTGTGAGCCCATTATTATCTAGTGTGCATGTGGGCAGAATCATGTGGCAGTAGATAAATGCAGGGAGGAGTCTGCCCTAAGAACTCATTCTCTGTGTCCTCAGTTCCCATTGACCCCAGGAGAAATATGGAATCACACAACAGTTTGTGGTGTGACAGTCTGTTTGCAGAAGAGAACTTCCATTTTTTGAGACACCTGGTGTCTCTCTCCAGCCCAGGGCCTGCCTTAGTTTTGCTGAGTGATTCACAGCCACACACATGTCCTTGGCTCCTCTGATGTTATTAGGTGAAAATACTTGACCCAAATGTCAGAAACATGAGCAAAACAAAAAATTCCCCCTTTTTTAGTGGGGGGTAACTCAGGAAATATTGTCAGGAATTATTATCACATGACCATGAAGGTGTTTTTATCCCAGCTTTGTTTGAAAATGAACAAATCAGCAACATGGATGTGTGCTGAAAATAGACAGAAGCCTGTGACAAAGATGCCATGAATTCACATTTTATAATGTGTAAGTAACAACGCAGAATATAATCACATTAGGAGATCAGAGTCTGATGTTTGCAATTAGTTTGTGTGTATGTGTTTTCTACAAATTGTTGTGCCACAAATACAACTTTTAGGTATTTAAGTTTTTTTACATCTTTAAAATCAACTTTTAAGTTTTGGGGTACATGTGCAGGTTTTTTACATGGGTAAATGTGTGCCATGGTGGTTACACAAATCAACCCATCACCCAGGTATTAAACCCAGCACCCAATAGCTGTTCTTCCTGATGTGCTCCCTCCCACTGACCCCCAACAGTCCCCAATGTGTGTTGTTTCCCTGCCATGTGTCTATGTGTTCTCATCATTCAGCTCCCCCTTGTAAGTGAGAACATGTGGTATTTAGTTTTCTGTTCCTCCTTTAGCTTGCTGAGGATAATGGGTTCCAGCTCCATCCATGTTCCAGAAAAGAACATGATCTTATTTTTTATGGCTGCATAGCATTCTATGGTGTATATGTACCAATTTTTTTTTTTAAATCTGGTCAACTGTTGATGGGCATTTGGGTTGACTCCATGTCTTTCCTACCATGAATCATTTTTTTATTTGTTTTTTTTTGTTTCTTTACATTTTAAAACAGTGTATTGCTTAAGGTGAATTCCCTGAGACTTTATTTTGTCATAGCAAAATAATAGAAAGAGCAGCTATGTTTATTTATAGGACACAGGGTAAATAGTTCCATGCCACCATCTTATTAAAGCACTCAGCAGCCACGAAGATAGAGGAGAAAGACCTCTGTGTGCCTATGTGGAGCCCTGGTCATGGCACATTGTAAAGGGCTATGTCAGTGTGAGAATGTGATTAAAGTAAGAATCATATATTGGTCTCTGCCTCAACAAGCTCAATTCCTGAGTTTCTAAACTACCTCACGTTTCTCTCCTGTTGAAGACAAACCTGAAGATGAGTTTACCTTTTAGAGCACAAATCAACCAAAAACCAAGGTGTGCTTTCAGAAAACATGGGTGAACACTGAGGGAAGGCTGCCCTTGCATTCAGGGGAACCTGCATGCCCTTCCTTGCATGCAGAAGCCAGCTCAAAACAGCTACTTAAGTGAGTCTCTGCATTTATTAAGCGCTGATGTACATCCTGTGCTCCCTTCACCGAGTCTTGCAACACATGGTCGTGGCATTCATGCCCAGGTGGGTATTCCAGAACAGCCTTCTCACCCTAGGCCTTCCACCCCTGTTCTGGATACACATAATCTATTAACAATAGGAAATAATAAAACCTTTTATTTTTTCTGAGGAATCTGAGCAACCTTTAAATTATTAGGCCCAGAGAGGCACAGAAATGAGGTAGCTGTCCCATCTCAATGACTCCCTATCCACGTCCCTGTGCTAAGTAATTATTTCTTGAAGCTACTTGTTTTGTGAAATCTAGACTAATTTATGCCATATAAATTAACCCAACTATTCTGTGTATTAGAAAAAATAATTCATACATTACAGTTCAACAACATACGATCACTAATCAATATGATTTCTGCAAACTAATGAGAATTCCTGAAAACATTGGCTCACCCTTTGTTCTGCTACTGACTTTATATTATGTGTGTCATTTTCATAGGGCCTCCCCAAAAGAAAAACACCTGCAGAAACCTTCAGCAAAGCTGGAAGATATACATGAGCATTGGTCACCCAGCACCATGATTAGCAACTCCTGGCTGACACCTTGAGGAGAAATGCTAATACGCAGTACACTTAGACCTGGTACATTGATTGGGCCACAATCACTCTGAAAATTTTGAAATGATGGAAATCTGATCATCAAAACTGTGCTTTCTCTTTCGGGTAACATCCCTAAGAAACATGAGCTGAACTTATTTGTAATACAAATCAAGCTCCATCTTGCAAATTCTAGATAAATAGACCAACATGACTTGTGATAACCTAAAAACACAAAGGCAAATACAGAATTGACATTTCCAAATTAACATATTTGAATGCTCAATTGGAAAAGGCAGGTTTTAGAATAAAATTTAATGGAAGAAACACTTTCTGTTTTGCCTGGCTAAAGTCTGATAAGAAATTTAAAAGTACAATTTCAAGGGACTCTTTCGCTTCCTCAAGAAAACTTTCACTGGCCTCTGGCTCCTAATGGGCGGGGCCCAAACGCCTGTAAGACACTGGGGCTCAGGATGAGTGTCTGCTTCTTCCTCCATGGGCTGAGGGGCGGACGTGCTTTTATTTAATTTACACATGGTAGCTGGGAACAAAGGCGCCTGCCCCCACCACTGGCTGAGGCGTTTTGTATTTTTATCTGACCCCCGGCTTTCACCACACCGGCCAGGCTGGTCTCGAACCCATGACGTCCAGCCCGGCTTCGCTCCCGAGAGCAAGCCTCCCTCAGCTGTCTAGCATCAAGCCCTGGGCCTGCAATTTCTCCCTGTACCTACCAATATGGATTTTCCAAATATTCTTCGCAGCTTTTAATCTCCCGAATCATTTAAATCCTGAACCTGTGTTCCATGTTACTTTTCCATCTCCCTTTACCCCTCTCCCTCCCCGGAGACAGGCGTTCTTCCCTCCCCCCACTTTGGCCAGGCTGACCTCGAACCCCGACCTCAGGTTAAGCTCCACCGGCCTCTGGCTCCTAATGGGGGTGGCCCTGACACCTGTGAGCCCCAGGGGGCTCACGCTGCCTTTCTGCTTCTTCCTCCACGGCCTGAGGCTCGGACCCGCTTTTATTTACTAGAGACAGGGTAGCTGGGGACGCAGGCACGTTCCCTAATGCCTGGCCGAGGGGTTTTGTATTTTTATGGGACCCCTGGCTTTCACCACGCTGGCCAGGCTGGTCTCGAACCCGTGACGACCACCCCGGCTCGGATCCAGGGTGCCAGCCTCCCTCAGCTGTCTCGCATCAAGCCCCAGGCCTGCAATTTCTCCCTGGACCTACCAATATGGATTTTCTGGATTGTCTTCACAGTTTTTAATCTCCCGAATCTTTTAAAACCTGAACCTGTCTTCCATGTTACTTTTCCATCTCCCTTTACCCCTCTACCTCCCCGAAACGGAGACAGGCTTTCTTCCCTCCCCCCAACTTGGCTGGGCTGGCCTCGAACCCAGACCTCAGGTTAAGCTCCAACGGCCTCTGGCTCCTAATGGGCGTGGCCCTGACACCTGTGAACCGCTGGGGGCTCAGGCTTTCTGCTTCTTCCTCCAGGGCCTGAGTCTCGGACCCGCTTCCATTTACTTGAGACTGGGTAGCTGGGGATGCAGGCGCCGGCCCCCACGACTGGCCAAGGGGTTTTGTATTTTTATGGGAGCCCCGGCTTTCACCACGCCAGCCAGGCTGGTCTCGAACCCGTGACCACCACCCCGGCTCGGCTCCCGGGCGCCAGCCTCCCTCAGCTGTCTCGCATCAAGCCCGGGCCTGCAATTTTTCCCTGTACCTACCAATATTTATTTTCCGGATTGTCTTCGCAGTTTTTAATCTCCCGAATCATTTAAAACTTGAACCTGTCTTCCATGTTATTTTTCCATCTTCCTTTCCTCCTCTCAATCCCCAAAATGGAGACAGGCGTTCTTCCCACCCCCCACCTTGGCCGGGCTGGCCTCAAACCCCAACCTCAGGTTAAGCTCCACCGGCCTCCGGCTAATAATGGGCGTGGCCCTGACACCTGTGAGCTGCTGGGGGCTCACGCTGCCTGTCTGCTTCTTCCTCCACGGCCTGAGGTTCGGACCTGCTTTTATTAACTTGAGACAGGGTTGCTGGGGACGCAGGCGCCTGCTCCAACGCCTGGCTGAGGGGTTCTGTATTTTTATCTCACCCCCGGCTTTCACTACGCCGGCCAGTCTGGTCTCGAACCCGTGACGACCAGCCCGGCTCCGCTCCCGGGCACCAGCCTCCCTCAGCTGTCTCGCATCAAGCCCCAGGCCTGCAATTTCTCCCTGTACCTACCAATATGGATTTTTCTGGATTGTCTTCGCAGTTTTTAATCACCCGAATCATTTAAAACCTGAACCTGTCTTCCTTGTTATTTTTCCATCTCCCTTTCCCCCTCTCCCTTCCTGAAACGGAGACAGGCATTTTTCCCTCCCCCAACCTTGGCCAGGCTGGCCTCGAACTCCGACCACAGGTTAAGCTCCACCGGCCTCTGGCTCCTAATGGGCATGGCCCTGACACCTGTGAGCCGCAGGGGGCTCACACTGCCTTTCAGCTTCTTCCTCCACGGCCTGAGGCTCGAACCTGCTTTTATTTACTTGATACAGGGTAGCTGGGGACGCAGGCGCATTCCTTCACGCCTTGCCGAGGGGTTTTGTATTTTCATGGGACCCCTGGCTTTAACCACGCTGGCCAGGCTGGTCTCCAACCCGTCACGACCAGCGCGGCTCGGCTCCAGGGCGCCAGCCTCCCTCAGCTGTCTCGCATCAAGCCCCATGCCTGCAATTTCCCCGTTTACCAAAAAATATGGATTTTCCGGATTGTCTTTGCAGTTTTTAATCTCCTGAATCATTTACAACTTGAACCTGTCTTCCATGTCATTTCTTTCTTTCTCTTTCCCTCTCTACCTCCCCGAAACGGAGACAGGCGTTCTTCCCACCTCCCACCTTGGCTGGTCTGGCCTCGAACCCCGATCTCAGGTTAAGCTCCACTGGCCTCCGGCTCCTAATGGGCGTGGCCCTGACACCTGTGAGCCGCTTGGGTCTCACACTGCCTGTCTGCTTCTTCCTCCACGGCCTGAGGCTCGGACCCACTTTTATTTAGTTGAGACAGTTTAGCCGGTGAGGCAGGCGCCTTCCCCAACGCCTAGCCGAGGGGTTTTGTATTTTTATGGGACCCCCGGTTTCACCATGCCGGCCAGGCTGGTCTCGAACCCGTGATGACCAGTCCTGCTTGGCTCCCAGGGGCAAGCCTCCCTCAGCTGTCTCGCATCAAGCCCCAGGCCTGCAATTTCTCCCTGTACCTACCAATATGGATTTTCCGATTTGTCTTCGCAGTTTTTAATCTCCCGAATCATTTAAAACATGAACCTGTCTTCCATGTTATTTTTCCATCTCCCTTTCCCCCTCTCAATCACATAAACGGACACAGGCGTTCTTCCCTCCCCCAACCCTGGCCGGGCTGGCCTCAAACAACCACCTCTGGTTAAGCTGCAACGGCCTCCGGCTCCTAATGGGCGTGGCCCTGACAGCTGTGAGCCGCTGGGAGCTCACGCTGCCTTTCTGCTTCTTCCTCCATGGCCTGACACTCAGACCCACTTTTATTTACTTGAGACAGGGTAGCTGGGGACGCAGGCGCCTGCTCCCATGCCTGGCTGAGGGGTTTTGTAATTTTATCTGACCCCCGGCTTTCACCACGCAGGCCAGGCTGGTCTCGAACCCGTGACAACCAGCCCAGCTCCGCTCCTGGGCGCTAGCCTCTTTCACCAGTCTCGCATCAAGCCCCGGGCCTGCAATTGCTCCCTGTCCTACTAATATGGATTTTCCGGATTGTCTTTGCAGTTTTTAATCTCCCGAATAATTTACAACCTGAACCGGTGTTCCATGTCATTGCTTCATTTCTCTTTCCCTCTCTCCCTACCCGAAACGGAGACAAGCGTTCCTCTCTCCCCCACCTTGGCCAGGCTGTCCTTGAACACCGACCTCAGGTTAAGCTCCACTGGCCTCCGGCTCCTAATGGGCGTGGCCCTGACACCTGTGAGCTGCTGGGGGCTCAGGCTGCCTTTCTGCTCCTTCCTCCAGGGCCTTAGGCTCGCACCCGCTTCTATTTACATGAGACTGGGTATCTGGGGACGCAGACGCCTACCTCCGCGCCTGGACGAGGAATTTTGTATTTTTATGTGACCCCCGGCTTTCACCACGACGGCCAGGCTGTCTCGAACCCATGACGACCAGTCCGGCTTGGCTCCCAGGCACCAGCCTCCCTCAGCTGTCTCTCATCAAGTGCCGGGCCTGCAATTTCTCCCTGTACCTACCAATATGGATTTTCCGGATTGTCTTCGCAGTTTTTAATCTCCTGAATCATTTAAAACCTGAACCTGTCTTCCATGTCATTTCTTTATTTCTCTTTCCCTCTCTCCCTCCCCGTAACGGAGACAGGCGTTCTTCCCTCCCCCCACCTTGGCCGGGCTGGCCTCGAACCCCGACCTCAGGTTAAACTCCGCCGACCTCTGGCTACAAATGGGTGGGGCCCTGACACCTGTGAGCCGCTGGGGGCTCAGGCTGCCTGTCTGCTTCTTCCTCAACGGCCTGAGGGGCGGACCCGCTTTTATTTACTTGAAACAGGGTAGCTGTGGATGCTGGTGCCTGCCCCCACGCCTGGCCGAGGTGTTTTGTATTTTTATGGGACCCCTGACTTTCACAACGCCAGCAAGGCTGGTGTCGAACCCGTGAAAACTTTCCTGGCTCGGCTCCCGGGTGCAGGCCTCACGCAGCTGTCTCGCATCAGGCCCCAGGAATGCAATTTCTCCATGTACCTACCAATATGGATTTTCTGGATTGTCTTCGCAATTTTTAATCTCCCGAATCATTTAGAAGCTGAACCTGTCTTCCATGTCATTTCTTTATTTCTGTTTCCCTCTGTCCCTCCCCAAAACAGAGACAGGCATTCTTCCCTCCCCCCACCTAGGCCGGGCTGGCCTGGAACCCTGACCTCAGGTTAAGCTCCAGCGGCCTCCGGCTCCCAATGGACATGGCCCTGACACCTGTGAGCCGATTGGGGATCACACTGCCTGTCTGCTTCTTCCTCCACGGTCTGAGGGGCGGACCCGCTTTTATTTACTTGAGACAGGGTAGTTGGGGACGCAGGCGCCTGCCCCCATACCTGGCCGAGATGTTTTGTATTTTTATGGGACCCCCGACTTTCACAACGCCGGCAAGGCTGGTCTCGAACCCGTGACAACTTGCCCGGCTCGGCTCCCGGGCGCAGGCCTCCCTCAGCTGTCTCGCATCAGGCCCCAGGCCTGCAATTTCTCCCTGTACCTGCCAATATGGATTTTCCCGCTTGTCTTCCCAGTGTTTAATCTCCTGAATCATTTAAAACCTGAACCTGTATTCCATGTTATTTTTCCATCTCCCTTTCCCCCCCTCCCTCCCTGAAACGGAGACAGGCGTACTTAACTCCCCCCACCTTGGCCGGGCTGGCCTCAAACCCCGATGTCAGGTTAAGCTCCACCGGCCTCCGGCTCCTAATGGGCGGTGCCCCGAAACCTCTGAGATGCTGTGGGCTAAGGCTACCTGTCTGCTTCTTCCTCCACGGCCTGAGGGGCAGACACGCTTTTAGTTACTTTAGACAGGGTAGCTGGTAACACCGGCACCTGCCCCACGCCTGGCTGATGGGTTTTCTTTTTTATAGGACCCCAGATTTCACAACGCCGGCCAGGCTGGTCTCGAACCCGTGATGAACAGCCCGGCTCGGCCTCCAGGCAGCGCAACCTCCCTCAGCTGTCTTGCATCAAGCCCTGGAAGCACCCGCCGGCTGGCCCGGGCCTGCAGTTTCTCCATGTACCCACCAATATTAATTTTCCGGATTGTCTTCACCACTTTTAATCTTCTGAATCATTTAAAAGCTTAACCTGTCTTCCTGTTTATTTTTCCATTTCTTTCCCTCTGTCCCTCCCTAAACGGACACAGGCGTTCCTTCCCCACACCTTGGCCAAGCTGGCCTCCATCCTCTTACCTCCGGCTAACAATGGGCGGGGCCCTGACACCTGTGAACCACTGGGGGCTCATGCTGCCTGTCAGCTTCTTCCTTCATGGCCTGAGTGGTGGACACGTTTTTATTTACTTTAGACATGGTAGCTGGGAACATGGCCGCCGGCCCCCATGCCTGGCCGAGGGGTTTTGTATTTTTATGGGACCCCGGCTTTCACCACACTGGCAAGGCTGGTCTTGAACCTGTGATGAACAGCCCGGCTCGGCCCCCAGGGGCAAGCCTCCCTCAGCTGTCTTGCATCAAGCCCCGGGCCTGCAATTTCTCCATGTACCTACCAGTATGGATTTTCCGGTTTCTCTTGGTGGTTTTTAGTCTCCTGAATTATTCAAAACCTTAACCTGTCTTCCATGTTATTTTTCCATTTCTCTTTCCCTCTCTCACTCCCAGAAACGGAGACAGGTGTTCTTCCCTCCCCTCACCTTGTCCGGGCTGGCCTCGATCCCCCGACCTCAGGTTAACCTCCACCGACCCCCCGCTCTTAATTGGCAAGCCCTGGGACCTGCGAGCCGCTGCGGGCTCATGCTGCCTGTCTGCTTCTTCCTCCACGGCCTGAGGGGCGGACGCGCTTTTATTTAATTTAGACAGGGTAGCTGGGAACATGAGCGCCTGCCCCCACGCGTGGCTGAGGGGTTTTGTATTTTTATGGGACCCCGGCTCTCACCAGGCCAGCTAGGCTGGTCTCGAACCCTTGACGACCAGGCAGGCTCCGCCCCTGGGTGCAAGCCTCCCTCAGCTGTCTTGCATCAAGCCCCGGGCCTGCAATTTCTCCATGTACCTACCAATATGGATTTTCCAGATTGTCTTCGCAGTTTTTAATCTCCCGAAACATTTAAAACCTTAACCTGTCTTCCATGTTATTTTTCATTTTCTCTTTCCCTCTCTCCCTCCCTGAAACGGAGACAGGCGTTCTTCCCTCCCTCCACCTTGGCCGGGCTGGCCTTGATCCCCCGACTTGAGGTTAAGCTCCACCGGCCTCCGGTTCCTAATGGGCGGGGCCCTGACACCTGTGAGCCACTGGTGGCTCACGCTGCCTGTCTGCTTCTTCCTCTACGGCCTGAGCGGTGGACACACTTTTATTTACTTTAGACAGGGTAGCTGGGAATACGGGCGCCTAACCCCAAGCCTGGCCAAGCGGTTTTGTATTTTTATGGGACCCTGGCATTCACCACGCTGGCCAGGCTGGTCTCGAACCCTTGACGACCAGCCAAGCTCGGCCTCCGGGCAGCTGAAGCCTCCATCAGCTGTCTTGCATCAAGCCCTGGGCCTGCAATTTCTCCATGTATCTACCAATATGGATTATCCGCATTGTCTTCCCCATTTTTAATCTTCCAAATCATTTAAAAGGTTATCCTATCTTCCTCTTTTATTTTATTTTTCCATTTCTTTCCCTCTCTCCCTCCCTAAACGGATACAGGCGTTCGTTCCCCACACCTTGGCCGGGCTGGCCTCGATTCCCCGACCTCCGGCTCCCAATGGGCATGGCCCTGACACCCTTGAGCCGCTGGGGGCTCACTCTGCCTGTCTGCTTCTTCTTCCATGGCCTAAGGGGTAGACGCGCTTTTATTTACTTTAGACAGGGTAGCTGGGAACACAGGCGCCTGCCCCCACGCCTGGCCGAGGGGCTTTGTATTTTTATGAGATCCCGGCTTTCACCACGCCGGCCAGGCTGGTCTCAAACCCGTGACGACCAGCACGGCTGGGCCTCCGGGCAGCGTAAGCCTCCCTCAGCTGTCTTGCATCAAGCCCTGGAAGAGCCTGCAGGCTGGATCTGGCCAGCAATCTCTCCATGTACATACCACTATGGATTTTCTGGATTGTCTTTGCCATTTTTAATCTTCCAAATCATTTAAAAGCTTAACCTGTCTTCCTGTTTTATTTTATTTTTCTATTTCTTTCTCTCTCTCCCTCACTAAACGGACACAGGCGTTCCTTCCCCACACCTTGGCCAAGCTGGCCTCGATCCCCCGACCTCTGGCTCCCAGTGGGTGGGGCCCTGACACCTGTGAGCCACTGGGGGCTCACGCTGCCTGTCTGCTTCTTCCTCCATGGCCTGAGGGGCGGATGCGCTTTTATTTACTTTAGACAGGGTAGCTGGTCACACGGGCGCTTCCCCCACCACCGACCGAGGGGTTTTGTATTTTTATGGGACCCTGACTTTCACCACGCCGGCCAGGCTGGTCTCAAACCCATGACGACCAGCCAGGCTCAGCCTCCGGGCAGCGCAAGCCTCCCTCAGCTGTCTTGCATCAAGCCCTGGGCCTGCAATTTCTCCATGTACCTACCAATATGGATTTTCCCTATTGTCTTCGCAGTTTTTAATCTCCTGAATCATTAAAAACCTTAACCTGTCTTCCATGTTATTTTTCCATTTCTCTTTCCCTCCCTGAAACAGAGACAGGCGTTCTTCCCTCCCCCGCATTGGCTGGGCTGGCTTCAATCCTCCTCCGACCTCAAGTTAAGCTCCAACAGCCACCGGCTCCTAATGGGCGGGGCTCTGACACCTGTGAGATGCTGGGGGCTCATGCCTCCTTTCTGTTTCTTCCTCCGCAGCCTGAGGGGTGGACGCGCTTTTATTTACTTTAGACAGGGTAGCTGGGAACACGGGCGCCTGCCCCCACGCCTGGTCGAGGGCTTTTTGTATTTTTATGGGACACCAGCTTTCACCACGCTGGCCAGGCAGGTCTTGAAGCCGTCAGGAGCAGCCCGGCTCAGTCCCTGCGCACAAGCCTCCCTCAGCTGTCTTGCATCAAGCCCCGGGCCTGCAATTCCTCCATGTACCTACCCATATGGATTTTCCAGATTATCTTCCTCATTTTTAATCTTCCAAATCATTTAAAAGCTTAACCTGTCTTCCTGTTTTATTTGATTTTTCCATTTCTTTCTGTGGGGATCGCTCCCATTCACGGTGCTTAACTGTACCATGGCCATTTTGAGCTTGAGCCCATACACGTTTCACCTCTCACCTGGAGGCTGTTGAGCTGAGGGAAGGGATGAAGTGTTGATGCATAACTTCTGCAAAATA
>CAUYLG010016590.1:0-144089 GCA_963573385.1 Cacajao melanocephalus
ACATCCACATGCAAAAAAAAAAAATGAATCTAAACATAAATCACTATAGGCCGAATATTTATGTCACTCCCCCGCTGCCTCTGCCAAAATATCTATCATTGAAATCTAATCCCCAGTGTGATGATAATTGGAGGTGGGAATTTGGGGTGGGGAATAGGTCATGAGAGCAAAGGCTTCATGAACGGGATGAGTGTCCTTACATGAGGGACCCTAGAGAGGGCTTTTGTGCCTTCCACCATGTGAGGATAGAGCAAAAGATGGCTGTCTGTGAACCAGGAAGCAGGTCTTCAGCAGACACTAGATCTGTGTTTTGATCTTGGACTTCCCATACCCCAGAACTGTAGGAAATAAATGTCTGTTGTTTATAATCTACCCAGACTATGTTATATTTTTATAGGAGCCAAAATGATGTGAGACACAGACCTTACATCTTTCCCCAAAATTAAATCAAAATGGACCATAAATTTAAATGTAAGAAGCAAAACAATACAACTTCCAGAATACAACATAGGAGAAAATTATTTTAACAAGTTCAACATCATATGTCATCAGAGAATGACAAGCTAAAACAACTATGATCTCCCACTACAGACCATTAGAATGACTAAAATTAAAAATACTGACAACCCCAAATGTTGGCAAGGATGCGAAGCAACAGGGACTCTCAGTCATTGCTGGTGGAAACGTAAAACGATACAATTTTGAAGACAGTTTGCAGTTTCTTACAAAGTTAAACATAGGCTTACTCTATGATATAGCAATAACACTCTTAGCTATTTACCTAAATGAGTTAAATACTTATGTCCACATAAAAACCTGCCCATGAATGTTTGCATATATTTTAAGACCTAAAATTTCAAGTGCTGTCTTAACATCTTTGAACCTCACAGAGCCCAGATGTCTAATTGTATGTTCTTTTTGTCTTTATATGGACAACTGGTTTTTGACAAATGTGTTAAAGCAATTCAGTAGAGAAAAAACAGTCCTTTCAACAAATGGTGCTGGAAAAATTGCATATCCATATGCAAAATAATGGACTTCAATCCATATTTTGTACCACATACAAAAATTAACTTAAAATGGATTATGGACCTAAATGTAAAATATAACGCTGTAAAACTTTTAAAAGTATTCATAAAATAACAAAGCGACAGTTGGACTTCATCAAAATTAAAAACCTTTTTAAAAGACATTGTTTAGAAAATTAAAAGAGAAATACCACTGAGATAGAGTGTTTTCAAATCATACAGCTAATAAAGAACTTGTAGATAGAATATATAGAAACTCTCAAAATTTAATGGTAAGAAATACCAACCCAATTTAAAAATTGACAGATGATTTGAAAAACACTTCACCAAAGAAGATACACTACTGGATAATAAGCCACGAACAGACACCTGACACCATGAGTCATTAGGGAATACAAATTAAAACCATAGTGACAAGTCACTACAACACTATTAAAACAGCTAAAATTAAAAAGACTGATTATACATGGTGTCAGTGAGGATATGGAGGAATTGTTCCTCTCATACACTGCTGGTCAGAATGTAAAGTGATACATGCACTTTGGAAAATAGTTTAAGTTTCTTGAAGAGTGAAACACACCTATTATATGAACCAGCCATTCTTCTTTAGGGCATGTACCCAAGAGAAATGAAGGTATATGATCATCATGATGTGTATGCTAATATTTGTGTCAACTTTATAATAGCTGCAAACTGGAAGCATCCCAAATGTTGATCAACAGCTGAATGGCTAACCAAACTCTGGAGTACTGATAGAGTGGAATACTAAACAGCAATGAAAAGAAATGACATATTGAAGCACACATTTGGCTGAATCTCAAAATACATATGTTGAGTGAAAAGGAACCAGACAAAACAAGAGTACACTCTCTATGATTCTATTTATATATAAAAAAAGAAAATACAACTCATCCACTGTGATAGAAAGCAGATCCATGTTTTCCTGGGGTTACAAAGGGAAGTGAAAAAAGTAGGGGACAAAATCCACAAAGATATTCAGAGTCCAAAGATATGAAGACGGGTAGTTGGCAGATGGGCCAGTAGTGTTAGGGTTAGCATGAAGTCCTCGAACTTTTCAGGAAGCTCTGTGGGGCTTAGAACCAATGTCAGAGAAATTAGAAAGTTTATTTCAGGTTTTCTGGTGTCTAACAACTCAGAAATTAAAATTCGGCCCACAAAGTAGGTCCCATACAGCCTGAAAATTCTGCTTTGTTAGAACTCAGAAGGCATGGCCTCCAAATGTTGCTTAATGATAATCAGGGCTTAAGTGGAATCGGATGCAACAGTTCCTGAGATCTGACATCATCCTTAGGTGGCCTCAGGCTCCTGGGTGGCAGGGCGGCTAGAGTCTGGTTCAGAAGCAGTGTCCTGATTGTGCAATCAGAGATAATTGGTTTCTAACTCTGATCCCATTTATTCTTCCCATCTCCAGCCAGGAAAAGCTGCCTTGGCTCCTTTGTTTTTAGCCTCCAAATTTTCTTACTGTCAGCTGCCAAAGATTTTTGTTTCTTCCATCCTCTGGCATCTTCTCTCGCCTGCCTTGTGCAGCCCTCCCCTCACCTTTGGACTGCTTGTCAATCACTCTCCCCTCCTTGCTTCCTGGGGCACCATGGGCAGCCCATTCTTCCAATGCCCCTTTCCAGAACGCCCCGATCACCCTCGGAAAATGTGTCCCTTATGCCATCCCCTGGGAAGTGCAGTAGCCACCCTCTCTTTTCCTTGAGCAGCAGCTACAGAACCCACCCTCCCTTTCGTTAATAACATTCCCTGCTGCCACACTATTTCCTTAAAAACCAACCATCCCTGTGTCTCTTACACCAGACTGCCAGCTTCCTGGGGCTTGCCTTGCCAGCCCCTTTCCCCACCACAGGATGCTTGTGTTCACTCAAAATGTCACTAGGCTTTTTGCAGAAGCCCAAGTAAAGCAGAACTCACTCATTTGAGCAGGGGATAGGGGGGAAAACCGAGGTTGCAATGACTTTATACATCAACAAGACATATGTATAAAGCTGTTCAAGTTGTTAACGATTCACCATGAAACATCCAGTACCATCCAGGACAAAGCACCTTACTAACCATTAACGAATATGGATACACAGAATATGAGATCTCTCCTGAATTCCTTTCAGCTGCCTTTGATAATATAGGCTCCTGTATCATCCCTGCCATATAATGAAAACCTCAGCCTGAATTGTATCAATGCAAATCACAGGAGCTGCCTGCAAGCTTATGTATTATAACTTATCTGTGAGGCCAATAAAAAGATATGCCATTATCAGCCTTGTCCACTTAACTATTAATAAGGCACTCCCAGGCCTTTCATCCCATGCCCCTCTCCTGCTCACATGACCAGCACCACAAAACCTACTTCCCTTCCCCACTTGCAGACTTAGCTAGGGAAAGGTGCTTGGGGTGGTTTAAGCATCTACAAAATGAAATCCACATAAAATAATAGGAGGCAGCTCTTCAGTGTGCAAGGTCTTTCATCCCAAACACCGAAAGTCTCAGGGACTGAGGCATCTCTGTCCTGAGCCACAGTCCTTCTATTTCTTTGGAGAGGCCTCCTTCTCAGTCTTGGGTGGGTGGGTGAGCTGCATATGGTTCCTGTGCTCTTGTTTCCAGGGCAGTGGAGGCAGGAGAGAAAGGGGAACTGGGCAGTCACTCCTTGGGGGATCACTCTCAGCCCTCTCTTCCTGCTCCATCTCCTCAGCCATGGGCTTTCCTCCTGAAATATCCTCCAGGACTTGCTCCAGATCTTGTCCTGTCTTCCTTGCTCCAAGGGAACTCTTGAGTGAACCCTGCAAAGGAGCTCAGGCCATACCAAGTGAGTCGAGCCACCATCCTACTATGAGCACCAGCAGGTGGTGCTGTTCTCCCTGCACCCAAAGTCATTCAAAGCCAGGAGGGTGCAGAGAGCTCCCCACACCCCAGCTGGAAGGCAGCAGAGAACACCAATAAGGTTCCTTGGCTCAGAGCTTTTGTGCATAATTATAGTCACTTTCTTTCACTTGTATTTTCTGGAGTATTTTTTCCCATTCCCAGACTCTCCTCCTCTTCATTTCTTGGATATTGTTCTATTGCACATTTTACACACACTTACTGATTCCCTTTCTTTCTTGAAAACAGCCTCATATTCATTTTACAATCAAGCACACAGAATTGTACAATCACCAAAGGGAAACTTCTGGAAAAACTGCTCTGAAAGACATTTTTCTCCTTGGTTAGCATATCCTGCTTTGGCTGGTCCTCCAGTTTAGTTAATCAACAACACTGGGGCCTCTCATCTGATGGTATTCACATGCTTATATTATGTTTATGACCTTCACAACAATATGCAATGTAACAATAAATAACAGCTGAAGTGTTAGTGATCCCTGCCTGTTACTGAGGAATTTAAGACGAGCAAACTAGCATTAGATTAACACGTGATTAGCTAGTTAGCTGTTGAGATTCTACCAAAATGACATCTTTTGACTCTTGTTTCTGTCCTGTTTCTCCTTCAATAGCTTTGCCTCTTTCTCTGTTCAAGAGGTGGGCATGGTGATTCCTCTTCCTTGCCCTCCATAGGTTTCTTTCTTGCTTTTTTTTAAACAGTTGGGTCAGACTGGGTTTTGGTTTTGAGACAGAAGGAGATTTCCTCTCTTAGGAAATGCTCTGCTAAACCTGTCCCTACCCAGTTGAATTTTCTATGTGGACGACCAACAATCTCCCATAGATATTTATAGTACTTTTTAAAGTCCTTTCTGTTGTAATATTCTGTGTAATCGCCACAACAATTTAGAGTAGTGCAGAACACTCCCAAAATACAGATGGGAAGACTGAGGCTCTAAGGAGTTAACATTCCCACCAGAATGCGCTGGAGGGTCTATGTTCAGAATCCCCAAAGTAGCGTTATTTTTCCACTCTGCTACCTTTCTCTCCCTCAGTTGCCTCTGCAAATAGTGGAACCAAAAGTAGACTTCTTTGTTTTATTTAAGAAAAGACATGAAGGATAAGTTATCTTAGAACCCCAAGAGAAGCAAGGGGTAAGCAGAATGTAATTACCCAAGTTGGAAAGCTGCCATATATAACAGCTGCAGAACTCCACCGTGGGACCAAAAAGCAATATTGACCAAGAAATATCACATTACCCTTCACAGACCCATTCTGATAGTTTGTTCCTCACCCATATTTATTCAAAAGACCTAAGTCTCTATTTAGTATGAGAAACTCATTACTGGCATTTGCAGATGCTCAGGGATGTAGTGTCTGAGATTGAGAGTAGGAGACAGGTAAGAAAAATTAATAATGCATACAGTAAGACCCATTTAGTTTTCTATTTGTGAAGAAGGGCTCTTATGAGTCCAGATAGAGCAGTAAGAGTTTGGAATGATATGCATGAAGAGAAATACAGCAATGGTAGAGAGAATCAAGCTTTTGACTACAGTGTCCATGCGTCTACTGCCAAACTGAAGCCCACCCGCAAACAAGACAGAATGAGCTTTCAGTGCAGAGCCCCAACTTTTTTCCCACTTCCTAGACGACAGAGTTTGCAAGCAGACTGGGGTCAAGGCTCCAGAAAGCAGCTTCCAGATCAACACTGAAGCCTTTGCAGCACACCAGGAGCAGATAGCAGCTTGGAAGCATGCAACACTAAAAATAGAGCTGTTTCCTAACGCTCTGGGTAGGCTTTCGAGAGCCATAGGTGGGAGGAAGGGCATTCCAGGAAGAGGTGCTCCTGGAATCAGGCACTTAGGCTGGAAAGAGTAAGAGAACAAGGAAGAGGAGAAAGGGTGGGGAATAGAGGTAGAAAGAGAGAAAACAAAAGAGTGAGCAGGTGGAACAAGAAATGCTCAGTGGAAGTAAGACTGGAAATTTAGGATGTGGCTGGATTTTGGAGGACCTAAAATGGTGGACTTTATTTGTTAGTTAGGGAAAAACCACTGCAGTTTCTATGTGCGTGCCTGCGTGCGTGTGTGTGTTTGATGGGGAAGGGGTTTTCATGTGTTTTGTGGGGGTATTTTAGGGAATATTATTTTTCAGTAGAAGAGAATGGTCATCAGAATTCTGCTTTAAAAATAAATTACTTTGGGGAAATGGTTATGACGGATACCCTCAAAAGAATTTGCATATTTGCAGGAACAAAAAGGCCAAAAGGACCATTCACGTGAAGGATGGTTTTGTCATTGCTGGTTTAGCTCCTATTTAACAACAGGAAGCTCTGGGTACTTGTGGAAAGGTTCTGGGAGGTGGGGGACATGTTTATAGAGCATTTGGCTGAGCCTCTCTTGAAATACCCTTCTAAGTCTGTGCTTTTATTAATGATTTCAAGTGAACAACTATTCTGCCTTACTAATGCATTCACTCTTTTGGAAGGCTGGTGAACAGTCTTCGGAGATTTGTGTGTAAATGCTGTTCTTATATGTGCTTATTTCTATTTTAACTCTACTTAAAATGGAGATTTTTACTTTTTTGCACTTTTACTTAGGCATGAGAGAAACAATGTGGATACGACACTTTTCTTCTAAATATATTGATATGACTTGCCATTTGTTTGTTTGCTTGTTTTAGATAGAAGGCTGACTCACAGCACAGAAGGAATGTCAAGGAGTTCCAGTTATCTCTCTTCTTTGGGCACTTCAGTAAGAGTCAATACCATGCTGGCCATATTGCTTCTGATACCTTTAGGATCCATAAGATTGAATTTTGAGTATCATCATGTCATTCTGCTCCTCTAAACCCACTTTGAATGTCAAGGTCTCCTGAGACAGGCCAAGGAACTGGTCAAGAGGGAGGCTCACTCCAAGTTAACATTTTATGTCCTGCCTGGAAAAAAGAACCTAAATGTTGTCATTGTTTCATATTCCTCCCTTTTCCATTTAGAGATAAGTTTCACACTTTAGCAGCAAATTGCACTTCCTAGCAACATCAGGAGCTCTTAAGCATGTCAGGAAAAATCGACCTCCAGTTAAAGTGTGAACAGTCTAGAAAGGTTTGCAAACAGGAAATTACATGCACCAAGAAGCTAAAATACAGGTTCTTTTTTGAGAGTTCTTTTAAGATAGGTGCTATGGTTTGATTGTGCTCTGTCCCCACCAACACTCATGTTAAAATTTGATTCCCAATGTGGCAGTGTTGGAAAGTGGGGGCTGGTGGGAGGTGTTTGGGTCATGGGGGTGGATTCTTCATGAATATATTAATGCTTTCATGAAAGTGAGTTCTCACTCTCACGGGACTGAATTTGTTACAGAAAGAGTGGGTGGTTCCTCCCCATGTTTGGTCTCTTTGCACACACCCACTCACTACTCTGCTCCTCTGCCATGTCTTGATGCAGTGCATGACCTTCACCAGAAACCAAACAGATGCAAGTGTCATATTCTTGCACTTTCCAGCCACCAGAATTGTGGGCTAAATAAACAACTTTTCTTTTTAAATTTCCCAGCCTCAGCTATTCTGTTACAGCAACACTAAACAGATTAAGACAAGGGGTGTCTCTGTTCAATCAAGGTAACCATATGGGGAAAGGAACATCCTTAGAAACCTAGTACCCTCCTCCTCCATATATAGATCCCTTCTATGCTGGCTAGACCCCCAGGATCTACCTCTGATTTGGAGCAAATTTTCTAACCTCTCAAAATCAAGTTTCTTCATCCAAAAATAGGACAATCTGCTTAATTTCTTGTTTGTAAATCCATGTAAAGAACATGCCTTCCATAGCCATCCCCATTATCCTCTTGGACTACCAAATCCTGTTTATTCCTTAAAGGAAGCCCCTCCTCCCACAGATGAAGGAAACATCTCTCTCTCCTGGTAGATGCTGTAGATTTTACTGATTCCAAAGCTGCATCTTAGGGCAAACCATCTCTGAGACCCTCAGAGAGTCTCACTCAGGTCTTCTCCAAGAGTAGGCATTCCTAGAGATACCTACATAATGAACTTGCCTTTACTGAGCTCCCAAGCATTGCCAGGAATGCTTGAATGATTAGCAAGTCTATTCTCCATTCATAAACCTAAAAAGAGGGTCTTTCACTGACATGAATCTCCTTCCCCAGCCAAATGAACAGACGCAGAATATTAAGTACAAGTTAAGTCCCCCAACTTAGAATGAAGTGTATTTCAAAGTATTTGTTAATTGGTTTTATGGAGCTCAGCATACAGTTTTTCAGATATGCCATAAATGATTGTCAGGGTGCCTCCGCCGACCCACAAAAATAATTTAACACGCAATGTTACTGAAATACACTCATTAGAGTGCTGCTACACTAATAAGCAAAGTGTGATAACAATGGAACTATATAAATCAGCCTCCCTTCTATGAGTTCACCCAGGATAGAAACTACATTAAATTCCTCCTTGCACAGCAAAACAATAATCATTGCTCGCACTTATACAGGGCTTACTGTGCACCGGAAACCATTCTACGTGTTTAAATATCTTAATTAATGTAATCCTTACATTAACTTTCCTGTAAGCTCTATTATTATCCCCACTTTACAGATGAAAAAACTAAGACCTAAAGAGGTTGCCTAGTGCTAAAGAGTTAATAAGTAGTGAAACTGGAATTTGAATGCAATCTGCCTGCCTTCAGATCATCTGCTGTTCCAAAGAAAGCACCAAGGAGCAGTTTATTGAATATTTAGATCTAAATAAAGAGCTTTGTTTTTATTGGGGTTGTGACACTTTGAAATGGGAAAGAGTAATTAGAAGAAATGAGGCAGATTGGACCAATATTCTTTAGTGGGAGCATCTGACAATTTAGGAGCTGTGGGAACAGGCAATATCACCTGTTAGGCCATGTCTAATTTTACATATGAATAAAGGGCTTGAGTTTTCCTCCAGCAGACATGTGACTCCAGCGCTTCTCATTGGGATCAGTCATGATTAGACTTTTATATTTTCCCCTTAAAAATGGAAATAAAAGAGAACAAGTGTAATTTTCCTGAGGTGACTAGGGACTTTAAACAAGAAGAGGAAAAGAGAGAAAAAGCTAATGAGTTGGGGCCGAGCACAGTAGCTCACACCTGTAAACACAGGACTTTGGGAGGCCAAGATGGGTAGATCACCTGAGATCAGGAGTTTGAGACCAGCCTGGCCAACATGGTGAAACCCCATCTCTACTAAAAATACAAAAATTAGCTGGGCGTGGTGGCAGGAGCTTGTAGTCCCAGCTACTGAGCTACTGGGAAGGCTGAGGCAGGAGAATCACTTAAACCCTGGAGGCAGAGGTTGCAGTGAGCCGAGGTCATGCCACTGCACTCCAGCCTGGGTGACAGAGTGAGACTCTGCCTCAGTAGTAATAATAACAGTAATAATAAGCCAGGTGCAGTGACTCACCCCTGTAATCTCAGCACTTTGGGAGGCCAGATCACCTCAGGTCAGGAGTTCGAGACCAACCTGGCCAACGTGGTGAAACCCCATCTCTACTTAAAAAATACAAAATTCGCCAGGCATGGTGGTGGGTGCCTGTAATCCCAGCTACTTGGGAGGCTGAGGCAGATGAATAGCTTGAATCCGGGAGGCAGAGGTTGCAGTGAGCCAAGATTGCGCCACTGTACTCCAGGCTGGGTGACAAGAATGTGACTCTGTCTCAAAATAATAATAATAAATAATAATAATAATGAGTTGAATGCCGAAGTGTGTGGATTTGATATTGCCTTGTGGAATGAAATGACCACTGCTGCACTGGGTGAAGGAGAGGTAGAGGGCAGCATGGTGCAGGCACGTGGTCTGTATTCCAAGCAGGGCTCTCCTTTGAGGCCTCACCCCTTTCTCCACCAACATCCTTCACTCTTGCTTCCAGATCCAGCCCTCCTGGAGTTCACAAATTCTTTTTTCTCTCTCTTTGGCTTGCTCTCCCTCTCCCTTTGGTTTGTACCAACTGTGTATACAGAACAGGTTTCAACAAGTCTTCAAATGTTCCTCCACAGTATGGTCTTCATCTCTTTTGGGTTCCTCAGATCCTTACCTGACCAGGGAAGCCCTAGCCTTTTCCCACTCTTCTCAAGCCTTATCTCTATCTATCTTAAGCTCCCCCTGCAACCCTTCATTAGCTACAGAGGACGGCAGTTCATAACTGTTGCTTTCACACAGATACTTCTCATATCTTTATTGAATCTCACCTTTCTCTTGCTTCCTGGGATCTTCACCTGGCTGCTCCTAGCAAGAATTAAAACCTGCTTTCTCTCCTGGGACAGCATAAGTTATTGCATTGAGCTGTCAGCATAGCTTCAACCAACATAACTGAAGCTGAAATCACCTTTTTCTTCCCACTCAAATGTTTCCCCCTAATTTCCTTAACAATATTTTTAACCATCCAGGATAATTATGAGGATTAATATTTTTTATCTTCTTTATCCCCTAATTTCAATCTATCAACAAATCTGATCCATCCTTCTTTCTCGCTCTTTGCCTCATCCATCTTTCCTTTCATTCTCATTACCTCCACCCTGACTTTCAAGCTGTCCTCATTACTATGCCAAGTTCCCTGGCTTTTAGGGGATGGGTTTGCTGGGTTAGAGCCCAAGCTCTGACTTTTAATAGCTCTATTAAATAATAATAGTGCATACGTCACAGAGTAGTTGATATGATTAGTTGGTCATGTGTGAATTCTCAATAAGTAATACTTATTAATATTGTTTACTTTCCTCTAGTCTCACCTCTATTCCAATCCACCACGTCTTCCACCAGCAGAACAATTTTTTAACGTATTGTTCTGACAATACGACTTCACTAATCCAAAACCAAAAAAAGGTCACAAGTCCCTAATAAATAAATTCAAAAGTCTGTAGCTTGGCACTGAATGTTCTTCTCAACATATTCCCCAGAGGCCGGACTGTCTTTATTCCACTCTGGTCAGAATGATTGATCTTTTGCTCCTAAAACCTATGTCCAAGTGTCACCCATGCTATTTGATAGTCTTCCCGGCTTCATACTGGAGTCTTAAACTCTGCTCAAGACATTGCACTGATGTCCCAGGCTGTAATTTCTTTAACTTCCCCCCACTATTTTGCATTTTTATCAGACTTGCTTACTCAATACTAACTACATATCCTAACTACTGTCTTTTTATTATTTTTATTCCTAGACCATCAGGCTGATGAGGACTGGGCTTTGATCTTACTCATATGGGTAGTCCTGGCAGCACATAGCACACAGTAGGTTCTCATGCTTTTTGTTGAATAAAAGTGCATGAGCAGCCTATTTCCATGGACACACTGAAGGGTTGATCAATAAGACAGAGTTGTGAAGGAATGTGCAACAGAGAAAGAAGGATGAGCATGGCACAGAGTGGCTGTTGTACAATAGGAATTCTGATGACTTCAGGCCAAAGTCCAAACCCATTTTCCCCAAGTGCAAAGAATATGAGAAGGCACTTGGGGGTCTCTGCCCATACAACACAGTCTGGGCAAAGATCCCCAAGTGCCTTCTCATACTTCTGCACTGTACATCGTTCAATGTGATTGTGATTGTGCAGCGCAGGCATGGGCCATGCTGCTGGCTCTTGTCCTTAGATGTGGTTTGATACCTGCAGTTCTATCTCTCCAGAGATCACATGCCTCACAAACAGCCCCACTGTGTACTGAATATCTACTCCATGTGAGGAGTCTTAGCAAGTGAGTCTGACTCCAGAGTGCAGCCGGATCTTGGATAGATGTGAGGAGGAAGCAGTCTGATCTCTCTTTGCAAAATAGAATGTCAGTGACATGCGAATAGTAGCCTACAGTGATTGGGGAGAGACTGCCTAGATGCTCACTCAGTCTTTCTCTCCTTCTAAGGCACACAGACACTACCTTCATAACTCCCTTGCGTTTAGGTGGAACACTATCATTAGCTTTCCTGAGTGGAATAAGAGTGAGAGTAACGTGGTCATCCCAGGCTGAGGCCATGCCCTCTCCTCTTCCATTCTCTATGGGGTGGAATGACCAACGCAACCTAGAAACATCAGGTCTGCAGGTGGCAGAGCCACAGCATGAAGGAAGTCTGGGTCCCAGAATGCCTGCATGGAGCAGACACTCCTTGCAGACCCATATAGTATTGTGACATGTGAGAGAGGAATAATAATTTTTGATTAAGCACTAAAATCTGTGGGTTGCTTACTAGAACACTTAGGATCCTTTAGAATAACTAATGCACTGTTCAAAGCCCTTCCCCATATCTCATCTCAGCTGGACCCCAGAGCAAACTGAGATAAAGGAGGGATGAATTGGATGATGCCATTTTCCGTGTGGGGTAAATGAGGAAAGGAATGTTTATTGGCCTGCCCTTAACCTCTCAACTAGAAGCCAGGGCTGCTAAGAAGGTGCCTACTTATCTTTCTAGGTTAATAAATACCATTGTTATTATTTCATTCCACGGAGCTACACATTCCATTGCTGTGATACTAGCTGCAATCGGCTTATAAACCACATTGCTCTTTCTAAGAGGCAGGAAGAGGGAAGAGAGAAGGAAGGCGGAGGGCTCTTGAGACGCTGCTCTGTGGAGGTGGAGGAGGGCTCCTGTGGCCCTTGAGTTCATGCTGTTTTGTCTGGTTCTTGTTTTATGTCTGGATGTGAAGAGGTGCCACTTAGTCAGGGTCTGCCTGCCTCCCTGTGTCTCATCCTCTTCTCTCCTCTGAGAGAGGACACTGAGGGGAACTTCAAGAAGGGCATGTGAGGGAGAGACAACTCCCTTTTTCTTGCACGATGAATGCTTCAGTCACTAGAAGAACAGGGAAAAACAGCAGCCCATCTCTGCTCCACTGCACTCTCTTCCTGGGGCTGGTTCCCAGGGATTCCATGAAGATTCAGCCCCGTGCGACCAAGGCACTCCCTGCCACCTGCCTGCACAGATCCTGAGCAGAACCTGGTTCCAGCCTGAAGGGAGACACACACGCATGCTGTTAAGCAGCCCCTCGGCCCTTTTGTTTAGAGGGTTGCCTTTTGACCCTCTTCAGCAACAATGTTTTATTTCTTCAGGCAACTGGCATATCCATTTCAAATATCTCCCAATCCAGAGCGATGGCAAGGAGCTATGGACTCGATTTGTGCAAACCTATCCAGAGTGTCCTTCCTGCGAGCCCAGGGAAGCCTTCAGCTGTGCTTTCCTGCACACGGGCAGCATACAGCATGCTGGCCAGCACACAGTCAAAGCTTCATAAGCACATGTCAAGTGCATAAGTGATTAGATGATTTTTATTATGCTCTCGCTTCCTATACACGTATATCCATCCTTTCCTTTATGTGTTTATATCCAGTCTTATCTCAAATGGATTGAAACAAATGATCAAATGTCTGTATTCTAACACAAGAAGCTACTTTTTACATGTTTTTTTGTTAACAAGTAGCTAAGAGATGCTTCTGTCATGTTCTAGTGAAACAAGTTGAAGCTATAGATCCAAATCAAGAAATGAATCAAAAACAATACTCAGACATCTGGGTGAGAGGAAAAGTGAAATTAGCACAGCCGAGCAGTGAATTAATTCAAGTTTCTGGGAAGCAGAAAGCAGCTACTTTGTGGGCATCTAGGCAAGAAGTATCCTGGGCTCTTAGCAACAACAGCAGCCAGATGGGAGCTGAGTCTTCAGGTGGCCTATGGGAATCAGCAGAAAATGGCAGCAAGAGAGACCAGGTGAGAATTCATTTAAACAAATATGCTTTGGGCTTGTAATGTATGCTTACTTGATTCTTTGGGGGATAAAGAGATTAAGTTGTCTACTATTAATTAATCTAGGGTTGACTACGATGAATGACGGTGCCATAACAAAGGTAAAGTGCTGTGGAAATGCTCTAGAAAGACATATTTTATCAAGGTGGGGGAGAGTGGTGATATCACAGGACATTTACAAGGAGATGAAATTTACTGAAGCTTTGCAAGTTAGACACAATGTTGACTGGCAATTATAGAAAAAGGAGAAGGTAGAAAAGGAAATTCTAGAAAGAGAGAACCTCTTAAAGGTAAACCAAAGAAAGGCAGTTATTAAATTGATCAGCAAGCAAATTAAGCATGGGGATAGGGGTAGAAGTTGAGAAAAAGTTGTGCTGGAAGGAACCCTGGAAAGTCTGATAAGGTCACAATGTTGAGAACTTTAAATGTGAGGCTTAAGCACTTCTGCTTTCTTCTGAATGCAACGAATAGCCACTCAAAGCTTGTGAGCACAGGAGAAGCAGGATACAAAGAAAGGAGCAAGGTAACCCTTACGGCAGTGCACAAGGTGCATTGGATAAGAGAGAGCTTAGAGGTAGGAAGACTGATTTGAAGGTGAGGATGTAGCCACGAGGCTCTGAGCTGGTGCTGTGTCCTCGGCTGTGTGCAGGAGGGGTTGGCACTGGAAGGTATAACCAATGGGCAGGAGGTGGATGCCAAGTGAATGTGAGGACCACAGAGAAAGGAGCGAATGAAAAATCTGGAAGCTGGAATCATGATGACAAGAGGTGGAGAATGTTATTTAAAATGTAAAGGGAGGAGGGAGAATGAATGTACACTGGCAAGTTATTAATAATGTTCATATACATTTCTAGCAATGACAGCTCTGCGATATCTCCTTATTCCCATTTTAAAATGCTAGCATAGATCCACGATTGAAGCAGGGCAATAGCGTTCTAAGAGCTGAGATTTTTACTATAGGTTTACTGTGCTCGGGCTGTGTGCTGCCAGATAAATCACTCAGCCTTTCTGGGACTCTGGCTGCATGAAAGAGAAAAGGGCTACTAATGGCCCACCAATAGCCTGCTTGGTAAGGACACAGGATGATGAGTGAGCCAATGCTGGGCGCTCTGGGAAGGAGAGGTCAGGACCAATGAGAGTGCGGAGGTGTACCCTGCCACACTGTCTCTCATCCTTTTTGTGTTTTGTTTTGTTTTGTTTTGAGACGGAGTTTCCCTCTTGTCGTGCAGACTGGTGCAATAGCACGATCTTGGCTCGCTGCAACCTCCACCTCCCGGGTTCAAGTGATTCTCCTGCCTCAGCCTCCCAAGTAGCTGGAATTATAGTCTCCCACTGCCACACCAGGCTACTTTTTAAAAATTATTTTTAGTAAAGATGAGGTTTCACCATATTGGCCAGGCTCGTCTTGAACCCCTGATTTCAGATGATCCACCTGCCTCGCCCTCCCAAAGTGCTGGGATTACAGGCATGAGCCACCACGCCCGGTCCTCTATATCCCATCCTTGTCTGTCTCCTGCATAACTAGGGAACTCCCTCCACAGACCCAGTAACATGACAGGGCTGGGGCCCACGTCCACTGTAGATGAGGGGAATAAAAACACACATTTGAGATTAAACTTCTAAAAAGAGCTGTCCAACTTGTCAGCCATTCCCCTCCTGACCTTTGCTGAGTACTGAGAAGCCGTGGTACCTTCCCCTGCAAGTTTTCCTTCTGTAGGAGACTCCGATGAATGAAGCATGCTTAAATAAATGTCTCCAAGGCAGCCCCATCAACTATTAAAAGAACAGAACTCCCTCAGTCAGCACTAGGGCACGACACCCAATCCCTGAGTGTCAGGGGCTCCCACCTCCTCTGATCACTTAAACTTTAAATAGCTCTGCAGGGGGTTGTTCCAATCGCTAAGGCTCCAACGCCTCTGCCTGGTTCGCAGTGCCACTTTGCACATGCAGGCTTTGTCTTCAGCACCTCTCACCAAGCACAGAGGAACAAGAGAACCTGCTGACCACTCAGAAGGGGAGTGGCAGGTAAGGGAAGACGGGGGAGGCAGTAGGTTACAGGAGATTTGAGGAGTTACCACTTTTGATAGCCTGGAGGCCAAGGTTGAGAAAGGCTAAAGCAAGGCTCAGCAACAGGCAGACCTGGCATCTGGGGGGTGGTGTCTTGAAAAGACAGGTCATTGAGAAAGCCCTACCGACTTTAAAATAGGAAGACTGTATCCCCTGAGCAGGAAAAAGGCCAATTTCAATGGTAAGTAGCAGTGACTTTGACTTTAGCAAGCACGTGAGGGTTTATGAAATAGGGATGAGAATGCTTACCTGGGACAGATGTTGTAGGAATTAAACCAGGTAATATACAGAAGGGATGGGTGGCTCTGCTTGACACTTCTTCACAGGGGTTCAACAAAGGCCAATGTAACCCACACTGCTCCCCATCTCACCACATCCCCCTTTAGATCAGCCCCATACCAAGTGCCAGGCACCAGAGCACACAGGTCCCGGCTGTATAAACTGCAAATGATAGAATTCCTGTCCTCGAGGAATTCACCGGTTCACACTGTTATTCATCACGTGTGCGTATTCAGCTAGTTCATAAACTCTGTTACTTCATCTGCAAAGATGGAATGATGATCACATTTAACTCAAAATGGCCCCATTAACTGCCCATCCTGCAGTTGTTACTCAACAAATGCTTTCTTCCTCCTGCCCATCTCTCATCCCTCCCCACCCAGCTACCATCTGATGTTGGAGGGGCATAGTGTTAAAGGTGAGAATTTTACCCTGGGGCCACCAGCAGCCACATAGCCAGCTTGCCACTGTCTGCCCCAAAGTAGCTCCCTTTCAGGAGCAAACTAAGTGGATTTCTCAAAATGCTAAACTCCTATAGAATCCAGAGGTCTCATTTTCCTCCTCCATTCAGGAGATCCACTGCTAGCTCCCATTCCCTCTCCTGCTCCCCTGACGAGGCAGCCTCTCTCCTGTGGCCCAGGTACTGTGAGGTGAGGTTTGCCCACTGCCTCAGTCTAACGTTGACCAAGCTCACTTTTTCATGCCATTGATCAGATAATTTGTACTGAGAGCTCTCAGCTAGAGATGATAGACTTGGAGGGAATGTGCAACCCGTGCAGACTCCCGTGTCGCCTCTGGATATCTGCTTCTTACTGCAGTTGGTAAAGGGAAATAATGGCACCAATCTCTCTCAAACAAGAGGGAGGGAAGCATCGCAGGCTGCTGGTTTTCACAGCCCTGGGAACTGGTTTGGAAGCTCTGCCACTTTGCAGGAGACTGGTCTTTGGGTTTGCAGGAGAGAGAAGTGGTGAAAACCTGAAACAGCCATGTGCACTTGAGCACTCCTTCCATCCAACCGCCCTCCAAGGGAAGGATGGGAGGTGGTTCTGGTGTCCCGACTCTACAGATGCAGAGACAAGGCCCAGAGTTTAAGTCATCTGTCCAGGATCAGACAGACCCAACTCAGATTCTGACTCTGAGTACAGTACGTTTTCTGCTGTGGCACCCAGGGAGCTGCCTTAGATGACAGCTCAAAAGGGGAAGGAAGGAAGGCTAAGAGTGATGGACTGGACTGGCAGCATCCACCATACTTCAGGATTTAGGGCCCTGATTAACCAAGCAGGCTGATGCATTCACTCTTGAGAAAGAGAGGGGCTAAGGTAGAGCTGGAGAGTGGAGAAAAAGTTCCCTCACCCACTGCCAGCCCTGTTCTTCCCTTCCTTCCTTGAACAACACACTTTACCTGCTCTCTGAACTGGGAAAAGCAACAGACCCAGACAGCCACCTCAATTCTACTCAGCAGTTTAAAAATCTAAATTGATGGCTGTCCTCTTCATTTCTGAAGGTCTGTTATTTAGGTTTTGTGGTTTGTTCATCCTAACTTTGTTACGCACCATGATACTTGTAAATGGGGCAACATAAATTAAGAATTGGTAACGATGACATTTGGAGCAGGTCCTATGGGAGATTCAGATGAATCCTGAATTGTGGATATGAGGAAATCTTCTGATTTGACATTGCAGTATATCACCCATTTATTTCCCCCTGCAAATGTTCTTTCCTACTCTTTTCAGCCTGCCTCTTTAAGCCAGTGAAAGGAGAGGCCCCAGGCAACTGCTAGGCTTCCTACTTCAAGTAAAACAAAGTTAATTTACTTGCAAAGGAGTCATAAAATTTCAGTGTTCTCTTTTTCATCCCCTCTACCATTTAGCATGTCTCTGATAAGCCGGTTCCCCCTCTGAATTCTCTCAATCGCTACCCGCACACTTGTTGCCATCACTGAGAGAATAAATATCAGTTTTTGACTTGGTAATCGGCTGTGGACACTTTGTCCAATTAGTTGTGAGAGCACGTGCAGTTGAGGATAGTGCTGCTTGCTCACTGAAGCTGCTGCCTGTTTCTCATGTGCTGTCCGGCTGACCTTAGGCAACCCTGGGCACATTCCATCAGCTCAGAAATCCTTCGGTCTCAACAGCAGACATCCAATTTGGTTCCAAAGCCTGACCATTCACAGGAGGATTGTCCAGGGAGATCAAAATAGAGCCTTCTTTGGGAGCAGTGAGGTGGTTATGCCAGAGATGAGTCACCATCACTCTTTTTTTTTTTAATTTTTAATGTATTTTAGGTTTGGGGGTACAAGTGAAGAACTCTTAAAGAGGCCAGAGCACTTCCACTCAGCACTGGGGAGAGGAAGCATCTGCAGCTTGTGTTCTGGGAGGACTCTGTCCCTGCTTACAGAAGGGCTCCAGCCAGCATCTCTGGATTAACACTGCTCACCTACACTCATTCCTTCCTCTCTGGGCCAGGCCCAGGGCAGAGCTGTTTACTTTTGTTATCTCATTTAAACCTTAAATGGTGGCCTTGGGAAACATATTTTTCATGTCTTTATTCTCCACCTTACAAATGAGGAATCAGCCTCCAGATACATCAGGTGCACATTTGGGGCACGCTAGTAATAATCGCAGCTTCTAATGTGCATCGAGCCCTTACTCCATGTCAGGGACCATGCTAAACCCATTGCATGCACGGTCTCCAATAGCCCTGACGGTTTCTGTCGTCATCTTCATTTTGCAGATGAAGAATCTGAGGTTCCAGAGGTTATAAAATTTGCCTGAGTTGACGCAGCTGCTAAATGGTGCAGCTGGGGTTTAAACCTGGGACTCTGAACCTTCTGTTTTCAGTTGCCATCTCTTTAAAAATCAGAATTGCAGGAATTTGAGCCCATGCTGTTGTTTTCAGAATCCATGTTCTTCAAGCTCTGTCATTGAATGCGCTGTATGCTGCCTCATAGTGTTCTCGAAAACGTGAAGCCACGTGATGTCTTGATGCCTAGCTGTCAACATACCGTCCTGGTGGCTTCCTGACTATGGGATGCAGTTTGTCTCATGGCACTATAGGACCCCCACTCCAGCCCAGAACCCCCTGTGCAGTGTTGGCAAAGGTGCCCAGGCATCTTAGAAAATCTTCCTTCTCTCTCTTTTCTTTCCCCAGGAAAGAAACCTGCAGGAATCTCTCTAATGGACTTTGTAGACCTGGTCATAAAAATGAATGTTGCCTCCAGCTCGAGCATTGCAAAAGTGGTCAGCTTGTGTGGGACGGCTGAAGGGCTGAGCAAATGGGTGCCTGTACCGACCCAAAAAGCAGCTGGGAAGGACTCAGAGCTCCTCAGGAAGCCACATCGTCCCCTGCCCCAGAACCCTTCTAGAAAGAGAGTGGCCTCCAAAACTATTTCAGAGGCATTAATAATTCATCAGCCCCAGAGGGAAAAGAAAAAAAAAATAAAAGAGGAAAACAAGTATCTAATGGATCCCAGAGGCTCCCACATAGTTGGCAATGGTTGGTTTTCCCTTCGGCTGCTGAAGATACAGGAAGATAGGGGAGGAGAGAAGGAAGAAAAAGAGAATGCATTTGCTTAAAAAAAATAAAGCACACCTTTAAAAGCCAGAAGAACCTGTAACAATATGACCTCTTCATATTATAAAAGAGCATGTCCAGAGTTTACAAAAGAGCTTTGGTACATAAATTTGATCCTTGAAATTTATTGGGTGAGGAAAATGCAGTTATGATTAATCTAATTTTTTCAGATAAGCAAACTACATCTTCACTAGTTTAGGGTTTGCTGACAGTCCAAGCCCTGGCCCTCCATAGCTCAGTCCCAGAGGCTGTTCTTCACCCTGTGGACACTGCTCCTGGTTCCCATGTGTGTTGTATCACGGGATAAGTTAGGCTTCACAGGATAAGAGCAGGAGATGGAGGTGGGAATCCTGGTCTAGAGTTCTCTAGATTACAGCAAAAATTCAACTGAGATCCCCAAGGGTGAAAAAAGACTCCAGGCCCTCAGAAACCCTCATCTTTCCATTCAAGACAACTGAGACTTCTCAGAGTGCCTTAGCAAGATCCCCAAGGAAGAGAATGCTTTTAGTTCTTGTCCTTCCAGAGGGTTTTAGTGATTTTTTTTATGAAAAACAATGACATCTTTGTTCACAGTTGATGAGGAACAGAAGCAGAGATTTAATTTATAATCTGATGACTGGTTGGCTCTTTTTTCCCCCATATATTGTTTCTACCTTGGAGTTCAGGTGTCAGAAGCTGTCTGACCTTATTTTTAACCTCCTTCAGAATCCAAGCCACTGTACAAAAAGAGGAATTATTTAAAAAGAAGGTCAGATACCCCTTCCAATCTCCTTCCTTACCTCCCCACTCCCACTCTGATTCCTCTACCAGTCAGCTCCCCAAAGAAAGAGGAAGAGGGTGTTTGCCTTCTATTTTGTGGTGCTTATCAACAGTAGGCGAAACGCCATTGTTACCTGGAGCTGTGTGACATTGTTTCATGTGAGTGCCCACTTCATTATTTCAGAACTTGGAGGTTCTTTTAAAGGTTGCTTCATCAAAACATGCCATTAGTTAGAGGCGTCTGTATCCACATCGACCAGGAAGAATGTCTAATTGCCAGCCTCTTTCACACCTCCCGAAATGCCCACCCTCCCTAATCCTCTCCACTCCCACCTTGGGCCCAAGGTAACCCCTTCCCTCCTGATCCTCCCCACCCCCACAGACTGGTCTGTTTTGATTTGTTTCCTGGTGCAGAGACATTCCTTCAGTAATCTGGGAGTGTTCATGTGCTAATGCAGGTAAATTGTAATTAATTTCTCTCTAATTGATGCGTGGGACTACCTAGGCCCCTCATTTTCCTCCCTTCATTCCTTTATAAATATATGATTTGACAGGTTAATTTGAAAGCAAAAGTTAGATTCTTTACAGCCATCTAAGCAGAAGCCCCAGCACGCAATTTGCTGTCTAGTTGTATGAAGCATAATAAAAGGGTTGAAGTCAGGTTATCCTTTTTTTTTTTTATCATCATTTTGCTAATTTAATCTTTTTCCCCTTCATAAGGTAATAAAACATTCATTTCACAGCCTGAAAGCCTTGGCAGCGATTGTCCAGGGAGCAGTCTCCACAGCGGGCTGTGTGTTCCACGGGGTGACCTTCTCCCTGGGGTCCCTGCAGCCTGGACCCCAGAAAGGGCACTGTGAGGGTCGCGTGGGCGGCTCTGGAGGAGTTTCGCTTTGGCATCTGAATCAGAACTGAGTCAAGCCTCCCACATTCAGCAGCAGATCAGAGAAAAGTGCTAGAAACTGCTGGAGCTGTGGGGGGAGATGGGAGCCTGCCCCATAGCCAGGTACCCAAAGCCATATGCAGAAGATGGGTAGAAGTATTCCACTCAGGTGGAAGGCCATTTCCTGTCAGCTCCAGCATGAGCCACAGGGAGGGCTAATGGCTGGACAAAGCCAGTGCAGGAGTCACAAAGAGCCTACTCCACAGGGGAGTGAGTCCTCCCGAGGACAAGGAGAGAACCCATCTGCCTAAATGGTAGGCTCAGGCATCACTCAGCTGTTTGAGTTCACACAGAAGGAAGGACTTGGAGCACTGCAGTGGTCCACGTGAGGACATCTCTCAAAGCTCAGGTTGCCTTCTAACCCATTTTAGCTTCTTGGTGATTTGCTACAAGGCTCCCTGGCCCAGGCTTGCTCACTTGAGAGCTGGCCTTTCTGACAATAGCCAACCCGCTGGCAATATCCAAGACTCTAAGTGGCTCATCTCTTCTTCCCAGAGAGTTGGGGTAACAGCAGAGGGACCTAGGTCTGATGGGAGCATCTCTGGCACCTTTCTTCCTGGCCTCCACTTTCTCCTCTCCTTATTCTGTTTAAAACAGGAAAAGGAAGGGAAGAAGGTTGCTTCCCTCTTGCAGGGTGCTATAGAATGACTGCCCCCCTGGGAAATGTGCTTCTCAGACTACCCCACAGATGTGAAGTATCACACACAGGGGTTCCATCTGCGGACATGCACTCCCAGGAAAGACAAGAAGACAATTTTCGCAGCTTACACTGTTTCCTTCTCACCGAGAACACAGAAGTGTCCACTTTTTGGTTGGAGGACCCTGGCTGAGAAGAAGCAACTCTTACAAGGATGCAGATGGATCAGGGCCCAGTATTCACAAGAGTCGTCCTGCAGAGAGGGTGAACAGGAGCAGCTCACCCAGAGATATCTGACCAGAGGACCCACACTCAGCCCAAGACACAGTCCCCATATGTGGAGGCTCCCTAGGGGAAGTGCCGGGCACAATGAAGCCAGGAAGGAGGCTCCTGCTGTCATTTCCATCTGTGCAAATGTGCTCATGCCCACATTTAAAAAAAAAAAAAATTGAGGAAGTTGCCATGAGCATGCTGACCTGGCCCTGGCCCTTCTACCCCAAAAGCCACAAAATGAGTGGTCTGACAAATCATGAATGCCTTCAAATTACTAATTTTTTCTCTAAATTTAATAAAAGTGCATGTTATAGTGGTTATATCCACCTTTAATTTTCTCGCATCATTAGAATTTTTAATTTTTGTGACAGATTCTGCAATTATGACTATTCTTTTACATAAAGTTTTGTCGCATTCTTTTCATCCAAACATTTGGGAAACTTCACTGGGGAAAAAGTCTCTTTATCCCACTGTTATTTTTAATTATCAGTATTAAAGTATCTTAACAGGCTGCCTGAAAATTAAAGAGGAACACCGCTTATAGAGGGGACAATTCAAGCCTATCCAAGGGAGATACTATCAAAATATGTCATGAGCAGATTCAGGGGACATCGGGAATTGAGAAAGAGTTCGGACTGAGAAGTGGCCGATAGGAGAAGGAGGAAAGAAGGGGTAAGTATGAAGCCCGAGAAAAGAAAAATAGTGAAGAGGATAGTAAAATGCTGAGCTTTGCAAAGGCGAGAATCAAAGTTTCTGTGAATGGAAGACACAGGCTCTGCATTGCCTTGAATTGCAATTTTTCTTATCTCAGAGAACTTTGCACCAGAATCGTGGCTTGCATCTTTCCAGAAGAGTGATACAAGATGGGATTAGAGCGCACCCTGTTTATCTTATTATTGGGTTAGTACAGGTCTTCGAGGGTTTCCACAGGAGCCATGTTCTGAGTGCACACTTGAGGGGGAAATTTGCCTCTTCTGCTACTGGGAAGGTCTCTTAAAGCCAGAGCAGAGAACTGGAGGAGCAGGAGGAAATACTTGCTAGTAAAAACCAACAATCTATGAGAAGAGGGACTCTAATTGTCCCCATCCCTGCTTTCATTTCGCTGTCTTGAATGCATCACCTTTTCTCCTTTGACAGAGCAATGCTATGAAAGAGTGGTCTACATTTGGAGCTCTCTTTTCTCACCTCCCCATTCTCTTCATTCCGTCACTCTCATCTGCCTTCCACTTCTACTGTAATATTGACTCTGTCAAGCTCTGAAGAGCCCTGGCTTGTAAAGTTCAAAAGATCATTTTTCACCACGTGTCTCCTTCTTAGTGGTCATTCTGACCATTCTGTCCTCCAAACATTTTCCTACTTTGGCATCCATGAAAGCAGCTCCTAAAGTTTCTCCCACCTTCTGGGCCAAATCCTTCCTTTCGTCTTCCCTGGGTTTCTACAATTCCTTGCATGCAAAGGCCCCCACATCTCCTTACTTCACCCGCATACCCAGCCCACATCCTCAGCATCAACTATGCCGAGCAGGCTACTATATATAATCTATGCATCTATATGTCTATATCCATAACTATATGCAGGCCAGAACTCTTTTCTGATCTCAAATTTATTCAACTGCCTACTTGACATCTCCACAGATTTAAATTTACACCTACATCTCCTCTCCAAATGCTTGCTCCTGGCTCGTTCCTCCTCCTCCAGTCCCCATTTTGGACACGGCTTTCCATCTACCCACTTTCTAGAACCAGAATCCTGGGGACCACCCCTGCTCACCCCTTCCTCTCACCACCCATGTGCAAACTATTAAAAGATCCTGACCTCTGTACCTACTGAGTGTCTCTGAAATCACCCTCTTCTCTAGTCCTGTGCCTTTTTGCAAGGTCAGGATCTTACCGCCTCTTATTTAACCTATCGGAGAGCAGGAAACTCTCCTACCAGTATTCATTTCTCACCAGTCCATTGTCTTTACTGTTAATGAATCTTTACCAAATCCTAATCTGATCTTATCACTCCCCTGCTTAAAAGTTTTTTAAAATCACCCTTTGATATTGAGGATGAAATCCCAATTGCTTAGCATGGTAAACAGAGCTCCCATTTTTATACGTTCCCTACCTAATCCCTACCCTCATCTGCTTGCTCAACCTGTTACCTAGACCTTTCACCCTGCCTACCTCATTTCAAGATCCTAGCAGCCACCTGGTGGCACAGATTTCTATGGGGACTTCCTTCTCTACGTAGCCAACTCTTCCTCAGCCTCGGTGACTCAGTTTTACCACCACTCTCTGCACGGAGGGTGAGCCCCTTCCTGCCCCTTTTCTGTGTTCCCAGAATTCCCAAAACTTACACTAAGAGACCAGCTGCTGAGCACATGCATTCCAAGCGTCTCTATTCACTTCTCTTATCTGCCCTCTAGGCTGAGACTTTCTGGGGAGTAAGAACCATGTTTCTGCATCATGCCTTAGTGGAGAATCCTCCACATAATAGGAGCTAATGAAAAGTTGTTAAGTCATTCATAAAATAAAAGTAATGTGTAATAATTTACCACGAGCCTACCTATAAAGAATTATGAAGAAAATCTAATGCTTATTGCAAAGAATGTCTATTAAATGGTGTCCCTTGGGTAAATGTCTATTTGGAATCCCCAAAACAGAAAATCTACTTCTAACTAAAATTAAAAATAACACCAAACAAACGAAGCAAAACAAAAACTACAGTTTCCTTTCATCGTTGCTATAAATAAGTTGCCTGAAAACCTGAGTAAGACACTGCTGGACTAAGAACACCGGGAAACCCTGCCTCTCAGCCCCTCTGAGCAGCACTCACAGCAGCCTGTTCCCTGCTCACCCCACACGTTTCAGTCCGTGAAACCACTTAGAAAAATGCATCCTTACAGCCACAGAGATACGAGACGCTGGGCTCCAGCTACATTTGCACATTTGCATTCTGCTTATCAGGTCACCCAATGGCAAAATCTTCAGAGGGAGCCTGCAATTTCTCCCTCATACTGAAGCTAATGAGCAAAATAGCTCTTGCTGAAGGACAAGAAAAAGTCGGCGCGCACATGGTGTACCGTGGGCACCACGGGCAGGCTGTCATCGTTATGAAAAACCATCACAAGGCCTTACAAATTAAAAGCTGTGGAGAAAACTTTTGCCCTATTGAGTTTGTAAGGAAGCATCTCGCTGTTCATCAGGACCAGGCAGCTACAGTCAGAGCTCTCCCAGAATGCTGGCAGGGCCGGGCTGCCTCCTGCAGGCTCCCAGAGGGGGCGTAATGTCAGCTGTCAATTTCTAAGCAAAGGGAGATTGTTTTATACCCATTTTGGGCTCTCTCTTCATTTCCAGGCTTGCCTCACATAGTTGACTTTTATTACCATGTTAATCACCAGCAAGCTTAGCTGAGGAGTTATTAGCAATGCCCATTCTCCCACTCTTTCTCAGCTTTCCTCTCTGCCTGCTCTTCTTCTCCCACCCCATCTCCCCAGATAGCAGCTTCCTGGCTGATGCTTTGCATCTTCCCAACCAGCTCACGGAGAGATGAAGGAAATTCATTTCGGAGCCAGTCATCAACTCCCCCTTTGGATCAAACTGCAAACGAAAATTGTACCCATCTGTCTAAACAACTCAAGGAAAATGGGACCCAAATTGTCCAATTTTGGTGTGTCCACCTAGCCTGCTAATTTAATTTTACTTTCCAAAAACCTGAGACCCCATACTGCCTCCTTTTCTGTGTTGATCCAAGAAAATGACCAAAGAAAAAATGTGCATCTCCAAAAACAAATCATTCTGCTGGCCCCGTGGGGCACTGGGGATACAAAAGGCTGCATCTCTGGGATCTGTATTCAGGTTTCTGACGAGAGCCAGCAGGAAGTGCAGACCCATAGAAAATTGAAAGATAGTAGAGGAAAGGTGAAACAAACATTTCAGCTTTGTCTTCAATGTGCGTTTGGAACTCGGCTCTGGAAAAAGATAAGGGTGGAGAGATGCATTGCCCAGCAGTGGTTGGTTTTATTTGGAGCTTTACCAACAGACACTGGATTGTTGGACTTTTGTGTTCTACACACTCAGTTCTGGAAGGTGTGGCAAGTCCTTTCCCCTGCTGATTCCTGAAACGAAGTCCTCTTCCCCAAACCAGAGGATGATTTGTGTTTCCGAGCAAAATATAAATGAGAGGCTTAGATGAGAAACCAAAAACAAAACAATAACTTCATCAAGTAAATGATAATTATAAGGAAGATGTCAAGAATACAAATATTATATTCCTGTCTCAGATTCATTTCTAAAAAATACACTCCAGGAGGTGTGAAAGCCCCTAATTAGAAAGGGGAGGGAAGTCCTGAAGAACCCCTTGCAGGCAGGGCTGACTGCTTTCCTCCTGTCTGCAGGGAGCCATTCTCACCACTAGCGAGAGCAGAAATGTCGTCAACAGCCTATCTCCTATCATTGATTTGAACCAGGCAAAACGATGACACCAATGAATTGCACACTCAGGCGGCATATCCCCTTCATCACAGGCTTGTTAATAAGAAGAATGAACTCACTCCTCAGTTCCTGAAATGATTTGGGAAGTCTTTCCTGCCTTTTCTTCTCCCTTCTACAAAGCACTCCCAAGCTAATGGAAAGTGAAATAAGGTGGTTTGCTGATCCTGAGTGAGACTGATAACACAAGGGGTTTTTAGAAATCTTCACAACCTAGGCATCTGAAAACATGCCAGGCCATTCTCTGCATCTCGACAAGCATTTCTGAATGGGATGCTCCATTCCCGTGAGGGCTATGCCCTGGGTTCTGCTTCCTGTGGAAACGAAGAGGTTCCTGGGGCACGATGTACGCCTCAGTCAAGACAGGTTCAGTTATGGTCCAGTAACAAGTGGCCCTAAATGTTAGAGGCAGTGGCAAGAAGCTGTGTGCTTTTCACTCACAAGGACACATCCCTTTGTCCCACAGGATAATTGCTCTACATCAAGACTGACAGAGAGGCCACTAAATGTCAGATTGTCAGTCTCACATTACAGGGAAGACGGGGGTGCAATGAATAATAAAATTTCTGCTTGGAATTGACACAGTCTCTACCGCCCAAATTTCATTGACCAAAACAAGTCATGTGGTCAATCTTGCACTCAAGAGTGAAGCGAAAAATGTATATTCCATAGAGGGGACAGTGAATATTGACATCGTCATAGTCTCCCACAATGGAAGGCAGTGCTACATCACCCTTGGATTACAGAATGGCTCCACCATTGTGGAATGTCTCCTGAAGCCCTGTGCTCCAGCCCAGCCACAAAACAAGCAGAAGAAAGGGTACCCACCCTGACCCATTTTAGCATCAGAGCCTGCAGATCCCCAGAACACATGGGTTCTCATCCATAGGGCTTCAGCTCTCTGAGGAACGTTTGTCACCTGGCTTCCCTTTTGGTTTCCTGTGGTTTCAGCCTCGTCTTAGGAATAGAGAATCAAAGAGATGGTTCAAACAACACAGACGGAACCAGCAATCAAAATCTCAGGTGGGCCGAGTGCAGGCTCCTGGAACGCAAACACGGACTTAATGACATAATGTCTTTTAAACAAGCCTGAGAGAAAGCATTGCGTGCTCTATTACCTTTTTCTTTACTTCAGGAATTCAAAAGTATCCTCATCAAAGAACTTCTAGGAACTTTAATGTGAAATGTGTAGCCACAAATAATACCTTGTCCCTAAGTCTCTCAATTTATGAAAAACAGAGCTGAGTCTACCCGGCATTTCCAAGAGGGGTGAAGTAAATCCGTCCATGGTGAACAACCATTCCCACAGCCTTGGTGCCCTTGGGGAGGATCAGAAAAAATAGTATATAATAATAACTGAGTGCTTACTATGTGCAGGCATTAATGTGACACTCCCAATTCCTGCCCCAGGAATAGCCCCAGGAGTTCACTCCAGAGTCAACTCAGCAGTAGACAGTAAGTAAAGTCAGCAGTTTACTGAAGTGCCTATTGGACAGATTGTTCCAGAAACTGACCTGCTTGCTGCATTTGTCCCGAGCCTTCTTTGGAGCTAAGCACAATTTGTCTCATCAATGTTTCTCCTCTCCTAATTCTTTTTTGGAGCCCAGGCTTGCTGCTGCATTGGATACCAACTTGATGGGCAGTTTCACTTTTCATCTTGCCTCCCAACCTGCTTCCCTCATTCTCAACCTTTCAGTTTTCTGTTCTGCAACCCTGCTCTGGTGCAGCATCTCTGTGGATCGAGAGCCCAATGAGGGACTCCTCCAGATTTTGCCTGGGATTCCTCCAGCCTGAGGAGCCTTGACTGTACTTGCTCCTGTCCTGGCAGGACGCTCAGAGACCATTAGAGCTAGACACTGCGTTCATCCTGGAGAGGCCTGGAGAGATCTGCTGATGGATGGGAAGGACACGAAGCCAGGGAAGTATGTGGAGGGCTGGAGCACCACATGGCTGCTTACTGAGCAAGCAGGCTGCTGTGCTCTGCACGGTGTGAGGCCTGCCCTGGAAGCAGCCTTGGCCCAGGTACGAGAAGCCGGATGGAACTCAGGCAGCAGGCCCAGCTTGGGGGCAGGCAATGGACTAAATGAGAATGTCACCGCCCCTGCCTTACCTTTCTCTTCATCTCTTATTCAACTAAAGGGAATCCACTGGAGGATGTTCAGATAAGCCAGGGCACACCTTTGACTGTTCTCTTGTGGTCTCTGTGGCTTTGGGAATGAGGGGAAGTTGGAGGCAGCCATCCTGGCTGATTGCAGTGACAAGATAAAAATGCAAAGAAAAAATAATAATAACATGTTTTAAAACAGAAGTTCAATAATTCAGTAGAGGTGATATCAAATGGCATGAGTGGTATTGGAATTTGGAGGGAGAGAGCTTTCCAAAGTGAAGCGATGTTGGAAAAGCTTTGTAATGGAGGTAGAATAAAGTCCCAGAAGAGTCCTAGTAGGTAGAGAAGGGTGAGAAAGGTGTTCTGAGAACTGAATAATGGCATGGACAGGAATGTGGAACGGAACGCTGTGAGTGGCAGCTAGCAAAAAGATAGTCTGTTTGCAGGGGTAGGTGAGGCTGCTCGGACAACTTAGGGAGCAGTTACAGAGGATCCCAAAGAGTTTTGTCAGCTGGCCAATGTTGAGGTTCACCACATAATGGAAACAGTGCTCAGCATTTCACATAAGTCACGTCAAATGGAGAAGTTTGAAATGTGTACTGCATTCGATTATTAACTGAGGGAATGCGTGTGTATATGTATACATGTATGTATAATCTTGAGGGTGGGATATACTTGTTTGCATCTCCTACCTTCAAAAAACACAATTCTATGCATATCTTGGCATTTCAACGCATACGTAACCAAGTATATGAATAATATTTTGACACAGCAGAAAATAATGCCAAAAAACAGTGTAACCAAAACCATTTTCAAAACGCAGCACGTTGCCTGCCTCCCCATACCCTTCAGTGACACTTTCCTCACTAGATCAGGGATAACCACAGCACGTATGGGTAAGAGAGGCGGTCTCTTTGTTTTTTTGCATAAAATGGTGCTAATAGATCTTTTGTATTAATCACTTCCCAAACCTTTGAAAGGAGGGACAGGGATGTTCTTTTTCTTCCAATTTGAACACTACTCAGTTCACTATCAACTATGCTTAGATCTTGGCAGGGCAGGGGTAAGGGAAAGTACATGCAGAGTGTCTACACTGCAGAAAAGATGAGAAAGAGAAGAAGAGGAAGAACTCTCACTGAAGGGGTGTGATGGCCGTGCAGGCCATAAAACAGGCGATATCCCCTGAGATGTGCAGACAGGCCCAGAAACAGCAAGGAAGCACTCTCAGGGCCGGCGAGCAGCGGCGGACTTCGCCCTCCATGTACTCCAGAATTTTGCTGTGAGGTTTCATCAACATAAAGATAAAATGAAACACTGCTGAGTTACAGCAACTGTAGCTCCTGTTTCCTTAAAAAGAAAATAAAGTTTCGTATCTCAATCCATCTTGCTTTGGCTGGGGGGCCAGCAAGTTTCTTGTCATCAGTCAGGGCTGGCAGTGCAGGGAGAGAGGCTGTGGATCTGGGATTGCTGCTGCCGGCTTGTTTAGAAACACACTCACTACCAGCTACATCAACCAGATCTGATGATAAACAGGGGTGACATTCATCATGACAGTGTCTTCATGCAAGAAACTTTGCAGTTACAGCCACAAAGGAAGAATGGAAAAGGATCCGTGGTTGGGTCAGCCAGAAACATACCAGAGGCTGGTGTGTGTTTTCCGTTCTACTACGGACTTCAGCTGCTCCGTGGATATATACCATTGTTTCCTTACCAGAAATCCTGAATTAATCTATTTCACCAGTAAGTATACTGAAAACCAAGAAATCTTTCATAGTAGTGAAACAAGTGTTTCAGACTCAGAAGAAGAAAGCCAGACTTTGAATCTTGACACTGCTAGTACATAGCCTTGTGGTCTTGACCTTGCCACCTTAAGCCTCTATTTACAGTCTATGAAATGACAATAAAGCCTCTCTAAAGGCATGACATCTTACAAAAATGCAATGATAACATGGGTAATGTATCTGAAAAGTTTTCAGAAATCGCTTTCCCATATTTATTTGTATGCTGGTTCTTAATGTTTCTTGTGTTTCTGTTTCTGTTACGAGTCTTGCCACTCATTATTTCAGCTGATAGGCAAGCTGGACAGAGGCCACGCATTCTCTAATATGAGGATATCATGTTACATCACAGTACATGTTCCTGCATGATTGTTATATAAAACATTCCGAGACCCTGGAGTTAACACCAAGGGGCAGTGTTTACTGTGACGACCTTAGGATAAAAATTGCATAGGTAGAAAATGTAATAAATCTGAAAGTTATCAATCCTGGAGCACATGCCAAGAAAATATGATGCAGTGCTCAAGAGTGAAAATTGTTCTCTCACCCGTCCCATAAAGAAAGCAAAGGCTCATTCTTACCAGGCATGTTCATGGACATTTAAAAGTCAGGAGTCATTTAGGAATAATAGTTTGTTTGAAAGTTACAGACCATTACAATACTCTTGAATGAATTTCTTCCTGCCATTACAGTATATGGTGTATACTGCAGCCTCTTCTCAGTCTTTCTAGCTGTTTGAACAGCACCCTCTAGTGGTTCCCTTTTCTTCAAACATTTCAGTGTGGGTGTTGCAGGAAGGACTGATTTCAGAGTCCTCTCCCACCCATTTCTTAACTTTAGCGGTACAAAGAGGTGTTCCTGTCTCCTTTAATTCTGCTATAATTATATTAGATAGAGAAATAGCCGCTGTAGTTCAGATAAGTAGGCACCATCACCTTCTCCCAAATTTCATTTTACTTTTGTTATCACAGCAACTCCAGCCAGACTTTCATTAGAAACCTCTCATATGGCTTTTGACTTGGTGTTTCTGGGTTATGTGGATAAATTCTCTCTTATTAATGAACTGAATAAGATTGTCACTCCCTTTCTACCAATAAGGGGTTGACGTCTTACCCCCAATATTTCTACTTCAAATAGAGCAGCCATTCTGCCCGTTTCACAAAGGGCAGGGCTTTGAAGCCACCCACGGCATGAGCTAACTTGCTCCTGTATTAAGTGACCTTATACCAAGTTACTTCTAAAAAGAAGTTATTCAGATCTGAGTAGCCCCAGTGCAGCACCTTCAGGTTACACTTGCCTGCAGCTTCTGTGCCTCAGATGATCAGCGGCAGAGAGACAAGTGGCTTTGGGCAAGTAATGGACCCTCTGAGCCTTGATTCCCAAACCACCCACCCCTTCCCTATTTGTAGAATGGAAACTATGATGCCTTTCTTGCAGCGTTAGTATCAGTACTAACTTAGCGCCTGGAACTGAAGCCGTCAACAAATGTTTTTCAAATGAATGAATAAATGTTCTTTGGTAATGTTTTGGGCACCTTGTCAGTGCTTTGAGAAACCAGCCAATGCTCTTAACCCTGGGAAAATGTCCAAGGCCATGAGATGAGAAAGAGCTTCAGAGTCAGAATGATAGATCCAGGTGCCATTGCTTGACCCCACAGGTAAGAGGATTCATTTCTCTAAGCCTCATTTGAATAACAAAGACAATTTCTTCCTTGTAATGATGTAGGGATGACGGACATTAAGGCATAGAGCCCAGGAGCTCATATGTGGTCAGTGCTCTACAAATATTATCTCCTGTTCAATTTATTCCTCAATAATTCCAGGTGTAAATTAAAGGTGCTCTCCTAGACCCAAAGTCGGTAAAAGCCAGAGAATTATTCTTCTGCCTTCCCTGTACTGAGGGGATTGTATATATTCTCCAGGATTAGGATCCCTTGCCTTACATAAAACGTTAACACAGAATTCCAAACGAAACTGTGTCCTCTGGAACTCTGAGTCCATTTGCTGCTGATGAAACTGTCACTGAGGAGAGAAAAGAGTCTTTCAAATACTTATTAGAATAGCTGGAAAAGCTCCTTGGATGCCTAATGTCCTTAAACAGCATTTTAATGATTTAAGGGTAAATGAACTAGAAACCCATGGATTTAATTTCCCTTGAAATGCATATACATTTAAAAATTAAGGGGGAACGTACTCAGAGCAAAACATACTTGTGATTTGGTTGCAGCCAGGGTACTTACAATGAGCTGAGCCATAGTCCAGCAAGCTGCTGCACAGCCGCATGGCCTCGACTCCCTTCTGGGCTTTGCAGAAGCTTGGTCTAGGCAGGCGGTCAGTCTCCCCAGTTGCACTGGGACGAGGGTTTTCCTGCGCCAATGCTGAGGTGCTGAGGCTGTGCAGAAAGGCCTTCTGCAGGGTCACGCTTGCTTCGATCCAGGGACCCAGGTGTATGGGCTCTGGAAGGGCCCCTCCCCTTCATCCAGAAGACTCTGCTCCTTGGCTGTAGCAGGAGCCTCCTGGAGACCCTCCCTGGCCAGAGACTCTTGTTTCACCCAAGGGATCCTGTTCCCTGGGCCTGGACAACCCAGTGCCCCTGGGTTTGCAGAAGAACTCATTCCCTCTTTGTCTGTAAACCTAGGGCCTTGATAGTTTCCAAATTTTCAAATGTTTTCTGTTTTCTCATAGTTAAAGGTCAGTTGGAATAAATTTCCTCCAAATTCCTATTCAATTACCGTAATGGTCTTTTCCCCGAGGGTGGAGGCTGTGCCCTCAGCTTTTTGTTCCCTGTGTTTTACGTTTGTTTTACCACACAGCACCAAGCAAAAGGAGGCTGAAGCTGCGCGTCTGTAGGCCCTCTCTCCTCCCCAGGCTCTCGATTACTGGCCTATTCTTGAAGCTCACTTCATGTGTTTTCTCCAGGATGCTTTTTGATGACTCCAGACCACCCTGGTCCCTGGACCCTAAAATCCCTCCCGCAAAAGAAGGACCTGACCCAGGACACCCCAACTGCAGAATACCTCGATCAAAGCAATTGAAGACTCAATAGGATCCAGCTGCAAGGCCGGTGGGTCCCTTGATGATGAAGACAATGCCTCTTTATCTTGAAAGATTTAGTGAATTCCTATTCTGTGTCAGCTACTATTCCACAAATTCCATATTTACCCACTCACTCACTCCTTGGATTCACTCAGATGCTGTGTTAGTCACTTTAATATGAAAGTCACTCTGTTCTTTTAACCAGCAGTAACGGAGGACTTCCTATATTTCAGATAGTGCTTGCTTCCAGGGAAAAAATACATAAAACATTAAGGAATGACCAATGCCTACAAGATCCTCACAGTTCAGTAGAAGAGGCAGTGTTCTAAATAAATTCGTAATAGCAACTAATATTTCTACAGTAATTCTTAGGTGTTAGGAGCTGTTATATGTCCCTTACATGCACTAATTCATTTAATCCATGCAATAGCCAGGTAGTAGTAAGTACTATTAATATCACCATATTCTAAATGATGAAGTGGGATGTAAAGATGAAATGATCTGCTCAAGGCCATATGGCTCCTGATGGCAGAGCTGGGAGTCAGGCCCAAGTTGTGCAACTCCAGTGTCTGTACCTTAATATTATTCTATGTGTGGCATACTTAATGTTATTTTTTTTTTATTATTATTTGAGACAGAGTCTTGCTCTCTTGGCCAGGCTGGAGTGCAGTGGCACTATCTTGGCTCACTGCCACCTCTGCCTCCTGGGTTCAAGCAATTCTCTCACCTTAGCCTCCCAAGTAGCTGGGATTACAGGCACACGCCACCATACCCAGCTAATTTTTTTGTATTTTTAGTAGAGACAGGGTCTCACCATGTTGGCCAGGATGGTCTCGAACTCCTGACCTCAAGTGATCCTCCCGCCTTGGCCTCCCAAAGTGCTGGGATTACAGGCGTGAGCCACCGTGCCCAGCCAGTTAATATTATAATATTGGCATATGTCGTGGGAACACAGAGGAAGGAGCGATTTCTTCTGCTTGGAGTAGAGATGGGGATGACAGAAGATTTGCTGAGAATTGTATTTGAGTTGCCAGCATAGGTGTGCGATGTGTGCCAGCTTGATATGCAGACTGGCTCTGAGTCGGACCCTGCTCCTCATCAGACTCCCTTCTCCCTTGACAAGGGAGAATGACCTGACAAACTCAAGAAGCAAGCCAATTTGGTTACTGAGCCCAGGATAATTCAGATGTGAACCAGATTAAACTCATTTGCAATTACCAGACCTGTCCTCTTTGGGGGGAGCATTAGAATCTCTTAGCAATTCAGTTCAATGAGTATTGGCATTGTGTTGGATCACTGCCTTTGCATGGCTTGCACGCTATCTAGAAGAAAAGTGTGTGATTAATGGCAAATAGGCTTGCATTTTTCTCTCTCAGTGTTTTGTTGTCCCCGTCCTCCCATTATCAGTCTAGGGTTTTCATCGGAACAGTGAAATATCAGTGCCTAGAAGTAGGAAGTAAAAAGAGGCTGAACCACCACAAAATGATTTAGAAGAGAAGGTGCTGAAAAAACGTAGAGGTATACAGTGTCTTCTGTAAAAACTATAAGATTCAGAGTTGGTGGCTGGGACTGGAAGGCTGCTCTGGCACTAACTAGGCATGTCTCTCCCGCATGCTTCCTCTTCCCATTGGATCTTTGTTTGTTTCCCCCATTATTATTATTATTATCAATATTATTATTATTATTGGGATAATAATACCCAAATTGCAGAGTTGCTGAGAAATACAAACTAAATGTTATATATGAAACCACTAGACCCAAGTTAGGTATTATTGGTAAACGCAGTCCTGTTTTGTTGTCTAACTCAGTTGAATTCCAGGCAGATCTAGCATCTGGTTGCCTTCTAATTAGGGCCAAAACCTTGGACAGCTATGGACTTTGTCAAAGGCTAGTAATATGTCTGGGAGTTTCTTGTGACAGTTTTCTTTTTCTACCATCTTTTTTATCAGGTTATGAATAGCTCAAATTTTCCCATTCCTAAAAATGTCTCAGCTCAATATCAGAGTTTTCCCAAATTTAACCTCGAGGCTCCTGGCTATCTCATTCTGCATCATCTCCAGGGTGATTGGTCCACTGCAGGGTGATCAGGGATCTCATGGGCATGCTGGAGTTCCTAAAGCTGTGTAGCAGCACAGACCTTTCTGCAGCAGTTCACTCCAACACAACTTGTCTAACATCTTTCTCCTCTCCTTGGATTTCTTTCCAGTAGTCTCTGTCTCAATCACCACCACGCACCCAGTCACCCAACCAGAAATTTGCATTCTCTTGATGTATCCTTTTCCTTCACATTCCTATCTATCTTTCAGTTCACTCATTCATTCAATTTACTCTTGTTCCTTCTCTCTAGAAAATTGCAGAAAACAGTTTCCCCCTTAGGGTGTTAGTTTCACTTATCTTTCTACATTTTTATAATAAGAGAAGATAAGAAAACTAAAAGGTGTGCCAATGAATTCCCATAGGAAACAGTGAGAAGTGAGCCAGTGATCCAGTGATGTCACATCTCCCAAGGAGAAGAACTGGAAGGCTTCACTTGACTGTGGGTGACCATTAACCCTTCTATGTCATAGTTAGCATCCTTGGCACCTACCCCGTGAAATGCCTCCCTGAATTGCACAATAGCAGCCATGATGCCAGGGAGATACTCCAGGAATGTGCTTTCCTCCTGGAATGAGACTGCTTTGCTGCTAGCAGAAAGGCCTCTAGAAAGTCACAGGGAAACCGGGAGAGGAGAGAGCTGGTGGGTAAAAAGGGGAGCAGCGTTGGTGATTATGCCAATATGGTCCTGTTTTCTTCTGATTAGATGGTCAGAAAGAGCCAGTCGTGAAGGTTTTGTTGTGGCCCAGTGTTCAAGGAAATGGTGGTCTGGGGTGAATAAGAAATCACCAAAATTGATGTCATAACAAAAAAGAAAAATTATGGAGTTGAGCTGACAGAAGACTTTAAGTAATAAATTAAGGAAATACAGAATATGGTACAGTTTGTAAAATTCATGGTGAATTGCTTGGTAGCCAGCCTTGGTTGATTCTATTTTGCCTAAGAACCACATCTTTCCAAAGACATTCAGCAACCAATGGATCTTCCAAATGTAAAGATCAGTGTGCAAACAAGAGCTAGGCCACTCACATCCAGCATGCCCTAATCATGGACACTTATGTTTGATATTTTTATAGGAATTGTTGTAAATTCTTTATACCTGTTACATTATTACCAGAATCACATGAGAAAGTAACTATTATTATTTGGCCAGGTGCGGTGGCTCACACCTGTAATCCCAGTACTTTGGGAGGTGGGTTACTTGAGGTCAGCAGTTCGAGACCAGCCTGACTAACATGGTGACACCCTGTCTCTACTAAAAATACAAAAAACTAGCCAGGTGTGGTGTTGCACACCTGTAATCCCAGCTACTTGGGAGGTTGAGGCAGGAGAATCACTTGAACCTGGGAGGCAGAGATTGCATGAGGCGAGATGGTGCCATTGCACTCCAGCCTGGGCGACAGAGCCAAACTCCATCTCAAAAAAATAAATAAATAAAGATAAAGAAAGTAACTATTACTATTCCATCTTCCTGATAAAGAAACTGGGGCACAGAGAGATCAAGCAAATTTCCCAATGTCATACAGCTGGAGAGCGATAGTGTCTGTATTTGAATTTAGCCAGGCCAGGTCCAGAGGCTAATTTCTTAACCATGTTATCATATCAACTTGCAAAATCCACATGAGAAGGAAATGATCCTTACTGAGTTAAAAAAATTAAACAAAAATAAATATCATGCACAGATGAGAGAAACAAAACTAAGTGATTATTAGGCACTAATCTCTGCCAATTTTCAGTCAAAAATCTAACTTCAGAGAGCCAATTATCTCTGGATACAAGTTTTGCTGCTGTAATATCACTGTTCTTTAGTGTTGTAATCATATATTAGTAAGGTTATTAAATACCCGTATGTATTGGGTTTGCAAAAGCCTGGGATATAGAAGTGAAAACAGAACAAAAAAATTCTTCCAGGATCATTTCAATGTTCAGCTGGATCACAACTACATAGGCGACATATTTTAATAGGGGTTGACAGGTGGATCAGCGGAGCAACAAATTCTCCCCAAGGGAGTCTGGGAAGGTTTCTTGGAGACATGCAGTTAAGATTCATATTAAAGCAATGGATTGAGATGCATCTTCTTAGGGGCCCAGTTAGAATGGTGATATATGTAATTTGGGGAAAAAGTCATATTATAATTTTATATTTGAAAAGCCAAGTAAGCATTTTAAGAATAATATTTCAAGTGCCAAAATTTAAAGCTAAATAAAATAATTTTTGTTTGTGGGTTATGAAGAAGATCAAAGAGCATTGTATGAGTGTTTCTGTTTTTAAAATAGAAAAAAAGTTATAAAAGGTTGAGAAGCATGTTTTTGAAAATTAAGCAAACTTGTGACTCAAGCTGTAAAATGAATATACACTGAAACCTCCCCTCTACTCTTACAACCAAGCAATAATAAGCAGTATCTATCTAACTATCTGTCTATCTATCCATTTATGATTTACTTTTCAGAATAAAAGGATATAGCCAGGCTTGAAATCAAACTGGATAGGTCATGAATCAGAAAAGAAAAAGAAATACAGCTGTGAGTAGGGGTTAGCTTCTCCAGATTTAGCAAATAAAAATACAAGGCAGTCAGTTAAAGTTGAGTTTTAGTTTAAATGCATGAGAGCTGTGTACTCTAAAGAAAATTATTTGTGTTTATCTGAATTTAAGTCTGTACGAGTGTTCTGCATTTACTCTACAGAAGTCACAGTCCTACAAAGCCCCAAGACTGGAAATAGGAAGGGTCTACCTGGAGCCGCAGCCCCCTCCATCTAGAAGGCCCTGGATCCTGGTGAAAGCTGGGAGGCAGCTTGTCCTTCCAAAAGCACAATTAGTCGACTCATCAAGAGCAGGGACGTGGTCAGTAAGGAGAAATTTGGACTCAGACTCCCTGGAAAGTCCCTGAGCCTCAGGCAAGAGTTCCTCAAATCTCTCCCCTGTAAGACACAATCCCAGATAGATTGTAGGGATGAGGCCCAGCCTGTTAGCCTTGGCTGTGGAGGCCTCAATGGCAGGAGAGCTGAAAGTCATCCACTGACAAAGGGCAAATTGAGGAAGAGATTTCAGGGAGTGAGGCTGGCCACATACCTCTTTGTTTTACTTGAGAATTGGCCATCCAAACCCCCATTTTCTCCCTGTCGCAGTTACCAATTTTGTGGCTGCAAAAGCACCTCGAGAAGGTGTTTCCAGTTTGCTTTGTGGGGTCATTATCCCTGTCTTCCATTATCTCACCAGATTTACTTTCTAGATGCTCTTCTAGTCCACTTTTCCAAAAGGCTCTTCCCTTGCCCTTTCTAATACCTGTTATTTACCTCAATCTGCTCCACAGTCTAGAAGTCCACTCAATGACCCCTGAAGGGCAACCGTGTGCCACATCAGTCCCCTCTTGACTGGAATTCTCCTATAACCCACCATGCCAGAACAGCCTGTCACTTTCAGTACTTTTAGTTTTTAAAACCTCGTGTTTCATTTTTCCAGTGGGTGCCAAGAGAATGAGGAAAATGCTGTAGCAGAGAGGGAAAATCAATATCCCACAGGAAGCCAGCGCTCGAACTGTTTGCTCTGTGTCTGATGCTGGGTTGCCTAGGGAGAATTTCAGTCAAGGTCTGAGACTGCTTGTCTTTTCCCAAAGTTTTACTGAAGAATCCTTCTGAATATCTGCTCTCCCAGGAGAAGAGACCAAGACATTTAAAGTGCTCTTTAACACTGAAATTCTTGAAAGATGTCAAAGAAACAGCAAAGGGTGGGGGCTGGAAGAATCATTGCTCTTTTCCCAGGGTACAAAAAACCTCCTTGGGAGAGAAGAGGTGAAGAAGGCATGCTGCTGAGAAGGCCAGGGGCTGGAACCTAGGTACTGCAAGTGTAGTTGGTTTATTTCATCATTATTGGAAAATTCATGGAATTGATTTAATGCTGCTCTGTTCGTTCCATAGCATGTGAATCATGGTGGCTGCTTATTTGAATGCATAGCAGAAGCTCCCTGTATGGAAATAGCATGTAAATGCAGATGCTTTGAACTCAACTGGAAGATTAACCCTCCTTTAATTTAAAGTGTCCTTTAAATTATTTTTGAAACTCCTTTCTATTGGAATTGACTTTGAAGATAGACTCATTCATTCAGTAGTGTAGTACCAAGCACCTACTCCTCAATCTATGAAAGGCTCTGGGGACACAAGTGTGATGAACATGGCAGTTACTGAATCATAGAGATCATGGATCAGTAGAAAAATTTCAGATGCATTTGCAATGCAATATGCTAAGCGCTGTGGTGGAAACAATGCAAAATGGCACCGAATGCTTATAAGTGGCCCGTCAGAGAAGCATGCAGGGTTAAGAAAGCTTCTTGGAAGAAGTGACTCCTACTTGAGACCTGAAGGATGTAGAGTAGAAAAATAGTTAAAATAACAGAAGACAGTGTTTCAGGCAGAGAAAACCCCATGAACAATGGCTCAGAGAGAGGGAGAATCAGACGTGGTAAAGAAAGTGAAACAGCTCAGAAAGGCTGGAGCCTAGAGACAAGGGATAGTGGGGGTGGGAGATTGTACCAGACTTTGAACTCAGGCATCTGTGTAGATAGTGGTGACACAGTCAGATTTATTAGCATTTGACAAGCAGCAGCAGGAGCAGATTTGAGTGAGAAAACTCAGTCCTCTTTTTAATATTCTGATTTTGAAGTTTCTGTAGGATGTCCAATTAATGATGTCCAAAAAACAATATATAATTCTAAAACACAAGAGAAAAACCTGGGTGGGAAAAATAAATAAATCTAAATAACAGACACTGGCCAAATACCTACAAGATACTACGTATCATGCTCTGTATATTAAATACATTATCTCATTTAATTTTAACAACACATGTATAAGGTTGGTAAGATTTGGAAATGAGGAAAAATGAGTTGGGAGATGTTGAATTTTTTTGCCTGGGATATAGATTTGCAAATTATGACACTTAAAGTTGAATTTTTACAAAAAGTGGCATGGCTTGATAATTAAACATCACTCAGACAATTCTGAGCCAAAGTTATTATTAGTGAACTTAATCTTCCACTTTACCTTGTGCTCGCTTCCAAGTTGTAACAGGCATTCCCAACAACTAAACCCATGCATTAAAAAAATTACATAGAAAGGAATGTTTCACATGAATTCCTAAGAAAATGTCTTCCATGTTTGCTTAAAATATCAGAAATATTCCACATAACTGTGAATCAGTTATCAGAATTATCATTATTAACATTGTTATAGCTATAATCATGATTATTAAATATTATGTTTAGTATCTGTCTCTGCTTGTAGACCACAAATTCTTGGAGTCTGAGACTCATAGAGAGGATATAGATGGGAATGCAGATGCCAGGACACTGTAGGAACTTAAAAGAAAATAAATTGAGTGAACAAAAAAATAAATAAGCATCCACTGGCCACAGATAGATTTCTAGAATAAACAGCGGAGTGCCCCCCAACAATCTTTTCTCTATAAGGAATTGTTGCAGTGGTAAATTGTTTCCCCAAAGGAGGAAGCCACCAGCATTCAAATCACATCACCGTTCAAATCACCCCCCAGGTGCTTCTCATTACAAAATTAGCAGTAATGCAAGGAGGCTGACATAAAGGTGGACACCTCCCTGCAGATAATAACAAGAATCATCAGCACAGACTTTGCTTCAATCCTGTTGAGGTTTAAGAATCTCTAAGAATCCGTAAGTAAAGAAAAAACAGAATTACGTTTTTTTTCTTTTTCCCCATCCCAGATTCCATAGCAATATGACAGAGCCTAAAGATGCAGGCATTGGGTTTATGAGGCAAATAATGAAGTTGATAGATGGGTCTGCACTCTGAGGGGTGGAATGAAGATTGGACCCGGGCCGGCCGGCACTGGAGCAACCCTCTCCCTCCATTCATTCTACCAGGATCCCCCGTCAGCCAACGCACCGGGATGCTGACATAAATCAGGGGCAGCAACAGATGAGCATGGAGAAATGGCCTGGCAGGCACTGCACTGCAGCCATAAATCAGGAACTAATTCAATCCTGTGAGATGCCTCGTTTGATTAATTTATGTCAGCGTTTTCTGTGTTGTCAGGCTGGTCTCTTGTGTCCTCCCTTCCCTCTCATTCTCCACCTTCTTTGGCACAAAGAAATGCTTCCCTCCCCTACCACGACAGGGAGAAGGAAATGAAGCTCCGGAGTAGCTCCTAGAAGGTGAAGCACGATTAGAACCAAGCCTTCCTGCCAATCTTAGAGACCTGGAGAAAGAGGGCGGGGCCTCACATGAACCCAGGTTCCAGGTCAGATGAAAGAACCATTTCTAGTTTCTCAAAAGCCCCATTCCCTGTGCCTGATAGTAAAATAAGACAGCTAAACGTTACCTCCAGCTATAGGAGAAAGAACGGTTTTCTTAGACGAATTAGAATAATACACCAACATTTAATTATCATGATTTAAAGGTGATTATGAACATTATGATTTATAATACTGGAGGGCTAGAAGCAACCTGCATACCTGAAATAACAGAAAAGAGTTGTAGTCTATCTATATAGTAACTATATGCATTTATTTGTGTCGAAAAAATGCTCATGGAATGCTGTTTAGTGGGAAAAAAAAAAAAGCAGGGAAAGTTAAACATCTGAGTGTAGTGTGTGTTTTCATTGTCTCCTAAAAAAAATTATGTATACCTATCAATATTTTCATCTCTTTACTATTTTAGTCATTTAACGCTATATTCTAATTTATTTATCATGAATATATATTTCTCATGCACTAGAAAGAGTACTTTGAAATAGCCTGTAATCCTAGTACTTTGGGAGGCCAAAGCAGGAGTATCACTTGACATTAGGAGTTTAAGTGCAGCCAGGTAAACAAAGTGAGACCCCCTTGTCTCTACTAAATTAATTTTTAAAAAGTAACTGTACATGGTGTTGCACACCCATAGTTCCAGCTATTTGTGAAGCTGAGATAGGAAGATCACTGGAGCCTAAGAGGTTGAGGCTGAAGTAAGCTATGATTATGCCACTGCACACTTTGTTAATCTTGGAAGTAGAATTGCAGCTATCTTTGCCACAAACTCAGTAACATAAGAAAAGATTTACTTGGTGTTATAGGATCAGTCTGAGCAGATGTAAAAAGGAGACTAAGTTGTATTTCAGAGGACCACCATCTGTGTGGGCAGACAGAAGAAGACCACAGCTCGATTCAAATGGAAGAGGCAACGATCAGAAGGGATGTGGTGGAGAGGAAGGACTTACATCTGCTATGAGTCCACTGGAGTCATGAGTAATAACAGCGCCTTCTATTTTAGAGCTGGTGGCGATAAAGCTCTCTCAAAGCCTGACAAGTCATCTCCTCTATTGCTTATTTATTCTCGTTATTAAAGATGTTTATTCCTTACTTACTTTGGTATAGGTTTATAAGTATAATGGAAGGGAAAAATAGAAAAAAAAACACCCCACAGAACGAGGTTTTCCGTTATGGACTGCAACCCACGACAGGTTACATCTATCAAGCACACAGTTTCTCTGTTCACACATTTAATTAGGAAACTTGAAATTGAAAGGAAAGGACAGGAAAGGACAGAAAGCTTTAAAAGAAAATTCTGTGATTCACTGAGTGTTGAGTTTTTTGTTTGTTTTTGTTTTGTTTTTGTTTTTTTTGAGAGTCTGGATTTAGAGTGTTTCTAGATGATCAGCATTAGATATGACTAACCCACTCAGGTCAGCATGCGTGATGTAAACCGATACACTTGGGAGTCTAAATTCTACCTCCCTTCATAGCTGAGTGCTCTGAACCTCAGTGAAAGACAAGTGAGAATGTGCAATGAATGAGACCTGTATATTGGGAGCCTAGTTCTTAATTCTATAAAAAAAGTTGTGCCTGTGGTTATGAAAAAATGTTCAATTAACCTAGAAGAGTTCAGTTACCAACTGAAGGATTATGGGAAAGCAGTGTTTTATCAGAACTGGGTGTGCATGAGTGATAGCTATGAAGCCTTATGAAAATGTACATCTCCTGGGCCCCTAGTAAACAGAATTTCTATGGGTGTGGCCTCCAAGTTCATACTTTAAAATGGATCTCTATATAATTCCATGTACACTCAGGCTGGGTAAACACTGAGTTTCCCGTATTTATTACTATTCCAAAAACAAAACACAAACTCTTGGGTGGAATTTACAGAGAGCAAGGTTTTAGGGTGGTATAAGCAAGCATTTTTAAGATAATCTGTGCAAACTCAAAGCTGTGCAAACCTGGAATTGAATGCTTCATGAGGTAATGAGGCCACATCAGGAGAGGATGAGCAATGCAATAGCCTTCATTTTCCTTTTTTTTCTTTCTTTCTTTCTTTTTTTTTTTTTGTATTCATCACATTATTTCAACATGATATTTTCCAACAGTATTAGGCAAGCAACATAGTTTGGATATTTTTCCCTAAAATCTCAGGTTGAAATGTGATTCCCAGTGTTGGAGGTGGCACCTACTGGGAGTGAGGCCTGGTGGAGGTGGGGCCTGCCAGGAGGTGATTGAATCATGGGGTAGATTTTTCATGAATGCTTTAACACCATTCTCTTGGTGCCGTCCTAGAGATAGAAGCTCTCCTAAGGCCCAGCTGTTTAAAGGTGTGTGGCGCCTCCCTTCTCTCTTGCTCCCACTTCCCCTTCCGCTATGACTGTAAGTTTCCTGAGCCCTCACCAGAAGGTGATGCCAGCACAATGCTTCCTGTACAGCCTACAGAACCATGAGCCAATTAAGCATCTTTTCTTCATAAATTATCCAGCCTCGGGTATTTCTTTATAGCAATGCAACAACTGCTTAACATAGCAAGTCAGCCATGATTGTCCACACAATCACTACTGTGGTCTAAAAATAAATCACCTACAAGAACTCCGCAGTTGTCCCTCCACCCGCCTGGCCAACATTGAGCAGAGCTGTGTAGCACCCTGACCCTAGCTCAGCCATGAGGCTGCCTTCTTACACTCCTTGGGCATGCAGCTTGTCTTCAGTGCCAGTTCAGCTCCGCCTGTGCCATCATCCTGCTAGCAGGACCCTCACAACACCAAGTTACTCGGCACCTTCGGGGCAATGGTCCAAGGGTCACGTGTCACCACAATCATGTATATATGATGGTTCTGTAAAAGAAGTTTATTCATTTATTAATATTTCAGAGCACACCTGTGAGGGGCTCAGGGCACACCAATATGTGTCTGTGTGACTGTCGACCGCCTCTGATCCAAGCAGGAGCTAGATGCAGACCTCTCTGAGATCTAAAAGACAGTGGGAAATAAGGCTGGATGACTTTGAAGGTCTTTTTAAGGTCCTATAATTCAAAGGAAGAAAGTGGAAAGGGCCATAAATTCTGGTAGAACCCTGAGGAAATCAGTATTCTTGAACCACTAATGCTAATTTATGATTTTGGACAGATTGCTTGAACTTTATTAAGCTTAGCTAAATCCACTGAAATGAATCAGAAAACAAATAAACAAACCAAAATTCTGCTTCCTGATGGACAGAAAAGATTGCACCGGACCCTAGCTTTCCCAGGGAGAGGAACTCCAGAATCTAATAGTTGGATGGACAAAAAAAAATATGTGAATACAACTTCAGTTCTCTACCCAACCCTGCCTGGACTGCCCCATGATGCAATTCCCCCAAAGGGCAAGACTTCTCAGAAGCATCCGGTGAAATCTCAGTATCAGTGGGTGCTACACCAACATCCACAGATTTTTCTAGCTTGAGCAAATGCGGAATCTCATTATGGAATCGGTGCCACACACTCGCTGAAATGGCTCCAAAATTTGATATCAAAGCATCAAATTAAACATTCAAGATCACTGACTGCAGACTTTCATTTACTTCATGAGGAAGAAAGAGAGGAAGGGAGGCTGACGCAGGGGGCCATCTGGCCACTTTCAAGAGGCCTCTGTTCTTTTGAGCCACACTGAATAAATGAGAGCTGGCAGGAGGCAATCCCAAGGTTAAAGCAGACTTACGATAGTTTTGTCAATACACATATTCCAGGATCTGTTTTGATCAGTCAAGTGGTATTCGTTTCCAGGGACAACTGACGGTAGATGAACAGATTCATTAGTGTTCTAAAGTCAGGAGCTCTTACATTTGTAAATGTGATGCGAATACACAGAGGCCTCAGGTACAAAAGGGAATCACAGCCTGGATGACAGACCGGTGTTAGAAACCGATTTTTGGAAGCACGGCGTCTCTACTCACGGTTCAGGCAAAGGTCAGAGGGTGTGAGCACCACTGCATGTGCGTTCCTCAGTTGGGAGGATGGCGCAGGGCTTGCCAGCCACAGGCTCCCTACTCTGAGGGACACGGTTCACAGTCTTCGCGTGGCCAGGCCCAGCCTCTGGGACGTGCGATCTGGAAGGTGACTTTTAAAATAGGAATATATTTATTATATTTAAAGGAATATATATTCATATGAATTTAAATGAACATATATATTCATATGAATATATATTAGACTCTTGCCACGTGCAAAGTACAGAGTAGAACCATGTTTTCTATCTACCAGAAGCCTCTGGGCTGGCTGGGGAAATAAGACATACTTCTCATCTAGTAAGGAAAAGGACAGAAGGAAGCAGCATTTTGGAATGGAGACGACCACTATATGGCACAGCTTCACAAACCAGGATGCTGTGTGTCCTGAGCACGAATCTGAGTACACAGGTGAGCAGACGTGGAGAGGCTGGGGCACCAGGGAAGGACCAAGTGAGAACGGCATTCAACTGAGGTAGATGCTTCCATAGACACTTTAATTAATAGTTTGGGGGAGTTCGATGAACATAATTGAGATGATTGCTCAAATTCTACAGTGAGAAGACTAATTTAAGCATGCAGCGCTTAATACACGTACAGTATTCAGATGCTTCAAAAAATGCCTCTATTTTGGATTTGCGATTATTTTCACTCACTGTTTCTAAAGGACAAAAACTCTGAACTCTGATTTAATTTCTTTTAAATAGGCAAAAGCTCATTTCCCCATGATTGTCTGACCTATTCCCTGCCCCCATTTTCTTCTAGGCAACACCAATTTCATTTACTGTCCTGCTGGTTGTCAGGCTACAGACCCCTCTGGCCCTCACCTAAACAGAAGAAACCTGGAGGCAATGTCTAATTTTTGTCTATGTGGCATTGCCTTGGTAAAGTGCTTTGGAAATACACAGGCACCTGAAAGATATAAAGGTGAGGTTAAGAGAAATTGGAAATGAAAAAATAATATAAATAAAATAATGAACTAGTTAACAAGGAAGAAGATGGTAGAACACCATACTGATTTTTCAGGAATGTCCCTAGCCTAGGATAATGGACATCTCAGGGGTTGGTTGGCATTTCAGGGGATTGGCAAGTGTGATGAATTGAGCCCTGTGGGGTGGGACAAAGTGTTTCTCCATGCAGGTGCCCAGGGACTTCTGGGGAAGAGACTCCTCACCACCATACAGAGGAAGGATCTGGTTCACATAGGGAGTGGGGACCCTGAGGCCAGGTAGGGTGGCACTCTCTTTCTTCTCCATCCTTCATTCAGCAGACTTTTCATTAGTTGGTTGCTAAATACTAGATACTGAGAGATCAAAGGAGAGCATGGTCTGTTCTTAAGGAGCTCAGAGTCCACAGGGATGTGGACACATAAACAAGGACTGTGGCCACTGATAACCTATACACTGAATGCAAAGTGTGTGGAGCACAAAGTTCAAGTCAGGAAACAAGATGTTGGAACTACACCTCAAAGGTGACATTGCTAGGAAGAGCTGAGGAAAGAACATTTCACATGGAAGAACAGCATCCTAAAAAGTAGGTGAGAATGAAGTGTGATCAGTAACCCTGTGAGGTTTGGTGGCGGAGGGGAGCAGCCTGTGGGTAACCATGGAAGGGGCAGCTAGTAGGAGTGGAAGGTAAAGCTGGAAGGTGAAACTGGGCGCCAGTGATGGAAGGCCTGGAATAACAGAACATTTGTTTTAGGCCACTAGAATCCTGCAGAAGGCAACCTGGGCCTGAAACATGGTCCATGACCCTGCTTAAGAAAGGCAGCAAGAATGAGAAAAGGTCAGAAGACTAAGATGAGCACTGCTCCATGCCTGTGAAAGAAGCATAGGAAGCATGGCCTTTCACACACAGTTTCCTAACCTTTAAAGCACCACCCTTGGTGAGAAGTTGGATGAGGGAGCCAGGGCCAGGGTATTGTTCTTCCTGCCCTGGTGGGCCCTTACGGTGTGTATTCAGACCTTCCCAGTCACGGGCCTATGCATTACGAATGGGTAAAATGCTCCTCAGCCTCTGGTGGGATGAGCACTGCTCCCGTGTTATGCAGTTGGACGCGTGGTATCAGCAGCTGAGTGCAAAAGCACAGAAGTCGATGAACCTCGCTTCTTCCCAGAACCTCCTTCCCTTTCACTACCGCTCACCCTTGCTCAGTGTCAGTATGCTTAACAAATATCATAACAAATGTAAGCTTCACGGAAACAGCCTGCAAGAGGGGCAAGGTGATGTACGCAAGCATCACATCCCCTCTGCTCCCTCCACAGGGTAGGCACCTTTCAACTTGAAGATGGGAAATGAGAGGAAGAGGGTCTCTGGAAAAGGTGGAGTTCAGGCTAGAAGAGAGGACATGTGGTTGGGAGGAGGGGCTGTGAGTACGATGCGCCTCCTGCCTTAGTTTCCCTACTTACAGAATTGGTATGACATTGCTCTCTCTCCTTAAAGCTGTGAAGGCTCCTTTATGGTAATGCATCACAGCCAGCCTAGAAAGACATCTGTACTCTCTGCCCATGGGCTATGATTGTGGAGACCAGGAACCTTCAACTAAGCCAAAAAAAAAAAAAAAAAAAAAAAAGGGTGAGGGAAAGTAGGATTTAAAACTGTTTTATGTTCACAGAAAAATATGTACACAAGTGTTATGTATCAATTTTATTCATGAGAGGCAGAAAACTGGAAACACCCCAGGTGTCCTTCAACAGGTGAGTGGCTGAATAACAATCAGGCTAAATCTCAGATAATTAATATAGCAAAAAAAAAATCCAATCCTGCAAACTTAGATACTGTAAAATTTCATTTGTGTAACACTTTTAAAATGACAAGGTTATAGAAAGAGAGAACACACTAGTGGTTGCCAGGGTTTGGGGACCGGAGCAGGAGGAAGGTGGGTTGGCTTTGAACACATGGGTCATTGTGGTGTTAGACTCAGGAATCTGCACAGGAGAAAACTGCAAAGAACTAAATACACACACAGTGGTGAACACAGAAAACTGGGCAAACATGAGTAGGACCCGTGGATAGTAGGCATGTCAATATTCTGGTTTTGATTTTCTACTATAGTTTGACAAGATGTTACTGCCGGAGGAGGAACTGGGTAAAAGGGACACAGGATTTCTCTGTATCATTTTTTCCCACATTTATGAATCTGCAATTAACTCAAAATCTGAACTTTAAAAAACTTTTTACCGGGCGGAGAGAAAACAAATCTTTCTCCATCCATTATACTTTTGTTCTACAGTGCAAATATTCTCAAAACCAAACTTCAGGGTGATCCTTCCTTCCTCCTCAGAAGTACCTCTGTCCAGACTTGATCTCAGCTACTGACGCTGTGCTAGGATCCCTCTTAGAGCTGATCAATACCCTTTGAGCCCTCAGTCTGGAGAAAAAAGTATGATTGGCAAATGCTGCCATCAGACAAATTACTAATCCATGTGCTCACATGTATGGTGAGGATTTGCATAAATTGGACATGTTTCACACTCTCTTTACTGGCCACTCTCTCAAAGCTGCATCTTCAAAAGGCAACAGCCTAGTACTGATCCCTCCGCAGAGTAACTGGAAGGCAGCCCCAATGCCGAGTCCCTTCTGCAAAGCTGGCGCAGTGTAGCCTCTTCCAGCATCTGCCTGCATGGCACAGCTTCTCTTCTAATCTGTCTTCAACAGGGCCAAGCAGGGCCCAGAAAGGAGACACGTTTTCTTAGTGAAGAAGGTCCCAAATACCTGCTCTTTGCGAAGTGTCACTATTGTTCTTCCATTCTCTCTTTAGGTGATTGACACTTTCAGATTTTCAAAACAAAACGTGATGTCACCCCTAATGCTAAATAACTACTACTCTCAGCTGACAGCCCATCTTCAATGCCTCGCACAAGAAAATCCATGTAACAGGAATAAAAGAAGTCTTCCTTTGCAATATACTAACCTTCTGAGAGATGGCTAATCTCCTGTAGTTGAAATTCATGCTAAAATGGTACCAAAAGATTAGCCATTTCAGTGATTTCTTATTATTTTGGTGCTATAAAACATTGTAACCTTTATAAAATGCACAGCAGAGATGCAGCAATGCCATTTCTGTGTTTATCTAAGCTGAACAGATCTCTTATTCTTTTTTAGTAATACCAAACCAAGGCTAACACCTTGCCAGCTGCCTGCCAGCTATGTTCTCCAAGGATAACACAGCAGGGAAGAAAGAAAGAGACAATCCTCATGCTAAAGAAAGCAGCCGCCTGGATGCTCCACTTAGAAGAATGCCGCTTTATCTTCTCTCTAAAAGGGATATCTTAATGTCCAGGAAAAAAACACCAAGTGCTGGGAATCTCCCAGGGTTGCCAACAGCGGCAATGTCACCTGTTGGAAAGTGAGAGAGCCACAGCAGAGATGCCAAGAGGTGGTTCACCTACAAGGAAAACAAAGTGAAATGGAAAACCACGTTCTTGGCGAGGTGGGGACAAGCTTCACAAAGCTTTGTGTTATGGGAGTGTCAAGGAATGTGGTGGTGTTAAGCAAAGGGATGTGCATATGATGGCTGCTGAAGACCGACATATATGCCTGTTCTCTCAAAGAACAAAGTCATTCTTCCTGGAGCACCATGAAGGAGCCCACCCCCAATTCATCCGGCTAATCTGTAGTTCTAATCCACAGCCACCAAGATGAGGACTCAAGTGTGCCAAGGAAATTGAAAATGTGATCATTTTGTTAGCACCACCCCATGAGGTGAGCTCATGGAGGTTACATACAGTGCTGTTTCTATTTCAAAATATGAATAAAATCTCATTAATAAAGCTTTTTGCGGGTCCACTTCTCTGACTATAAATACCTATAGAAAAGAAAATCTTATGAATTCCAATCTCATGGGATTTCTAGGTAGGCATGACACTCTGAAGAATAAAATCTGTTTTGAGCTTAATCTTTTTGGATTCTGCCAAAAGTAAATAAGCAACACACACTGACTGCAGGATTTCTGCGGGATAAAGCAGAGAGGGAGAAAAAAAAATCCTTCATCTCAAACTGTGTCTTAAATTCTATCTCATTCTGCAAAGTTACAAGTCACTGGCTAGGACAACTTTTCACTCCACAAAAAAGTTCCTAAACCTGTAGAATTTCCTGAAGAAGGACACATTCCTGACGGTGGCAGAATTCCAAGCTGAGAAAGAAGACGTTGCTAGTATTACTGAATGACTGTCTCATGACTGGAAAGTACTTTCTTCTAACTACTGTGACATAAGTACCAACCCTTCAAAAAACCTTTTCCCAACCCTCATCTTCTACTCATTTATTAAGGATCTACTATACTGACAAAATTCTACCTAAATTTTTGAGAGTGTATTGTATATGAGATCATGGCCATGTTATTTTAAGAGATACAAAGGATTACAAGGTTGAGTTTTTGCCTTCAAGGTAGTCAAAAATTATTTTGGAGATTCTAGACAAACATTCAAAATATATGAATACAAGTAAAAGGCAGAAGGAGTTAGTGCCAACATGAACTCTTAAGCTCATGAACCTGAGAGAAACTCATACTCTAAAGAGAAAAGTAACCCTGAAATATCTTCAAAACACTTTTTACTCATCTGTACTCTAAATACATGCCATGGCTTTCAATTACACCGTAGTCTGCTCTGGCTCACACTGAGGATTAACCAGTTTTCATCCAAAGACCACTTATTTATACAGCACACACCCATTACCATGTTTGATAAAATGTGGTGTAGTTCCAGTTAGAATGGTGATTATTAAAAACTCAGAAGACAACATATGCTGGAGAGGATGTGGAGAAAGAGGAACACTTTTACACTACTGGTGGGAGTGTAAATTAATTCGACCATTGTGGAAGACAGTGTGGCAATTTCTCAAGGATCCAGAAATAGAAATACCATTTGACCCAGCAATCCTGTTACTGGGTATATATCCAAAGGACTATAAATCATTCTATTATAAAAACACATGCACATGTATATTTATTGCAGCACTGTTCACAATAGCAAAGACTTGGAACCAACCCAAATGCCCATCAAAGATAGACTGAATAAAGAAAATGTGCCACATACACACTGTGGAATACTATTCAGTCATAAAAAAGGATGAGTTCATGTGCTTTGCAGTGGCATGGATGAAACTGGAAACCACCATTCTCAGCAAATTGACACAAGAACAGAAAACCAAACACCACATGTTCTCACTCAAAAGTGGGTGTTGAACAATGAGAATACACGGACACAGGGAGGGGAACATCACACACTGGGGCCTATGGGGGTGGGGGCTAGGAGAAGAATAGTCGGCGGGGGAATTGCAGAGGGATAGCATTAGGAGAAATACCTAGTGTAGATGACGGGGTGATGGATGCAACAAACCACCACCACGGCACATGTATACCTATGTAACAAACTCGCACGATCTGCACATGTACCCCAGAACTTAATTTAAAAAATCTTGAAAAGAAATGTGGTATAGTTATCTGGCTTAGCAGAGATGATCTGAGGTTGACATTGAAGGGAAGGAAGTGGGCCTCAGAGGTTGACCCTAATCCTGAAGCAAGAGTGTTCAAAAGAGAGGTGCTTCAGGTTGGAGTAGCCGGTGGCTACTCACTGAGATTTATTCATTTGTCTATTTCTCACTCACTTAACATTTATCGAATGCCCATTGTACTAAGACACCGCTAGATGTTTGGGCAGATACAGTAGTGAATATAATGCCAAACCAGAAAAAGTTGTGAGTGCTGTAACTGAGGACAAGATTATACAATATGCAAGTTCAGAGGAGGTGGAGTTTACTTTTTATGGAGATGGGATTAGCCTTCTTCAATGAGGTAGCCTTTGAGCTCTCAGCCTTGAAGGATGGGAAGGTCGTGAATGAGGTACCACCTGGATGGGATGAGGAAGGGATGGCTGAAAGAGAGAAAGGCCCTTCCCTGGGGAGGGAAGAAGGTGGGTAAAATCCTGCTGGCTTGAGGAGCAAGCTGGTCATGGCAGAAACGTCTGTGCCTTAAAAGTGTGTTCCGCTAGTCCTCCATTATCTACTTATAAAAATCACCATTGGCAAATCTATAAAACCTAGGTCCATTAAATTAACTATCTACTTAGAGTAATTAAGATGGGGAACTCTACTTCCGTTCAGTAGGACAGTAGATCTCTGTTACAAAATAGGGCAGCTATTCACAGAAGACATATTGACTGCAGTTATTAAATTTCAACAAATACGTTTTAACCATATGTTATTTAGCACAGGCAATGGCATTATCCAGCATACATGGAAACCTTTTCCTAGGCAGGTGAATGATTGCCCTGACAAATAGAGAATGCTTCCCACAGGACATTTTCTAGTCTCATCCTAAATGTTTTCTTCCTAAATGCAGTTTCTTGCATTTCCCTTGAGAGCCTGAGTGATGATGAGCACATCTTGCCATACGGAATTTTGTTTAATGACTGGCTTGATTCTTTTTCCCAATTTTGACTCTACCATATTTCATTGCAGAAAATGTCTGGAAACTTCTACAAAGTCAACCCAGCTTTCAAACCTCATACTCATAAAAGTGTTGGTCACAGAGAAGCCAAATATAAGAAATGCAACATATTCATAAACTCCACATTTTACAAAGAGCTAGTGTCAAGCTATCAGTCACTGGATTAGCCCTAAAATACCTTAAGAAAGACAAGAACTGACATCCATAATCAGAGTTCATTCTCCAATTACATTAGGATAATCATTGTCTGAGCCCATTTATGTTTATATAAGATTATTTGATTTCCCACACTAAAAGGTCTTTTATTACCAACCATCAACACCATAATAGCAGTCCTAAATGTGAAGAACAGCCACTTAAATTAATACAGCTTTCTGACTTTATTTCACTGCGTCAGCAGGGCCTCGCTGAGAGCTGCTGCAGGCTGCAGCCCATCACCAGGAAGGTAGACAGCCGTCTGCAACACATCTCATAGGTAGGAAAAGTGGTACAGTGGTGGGGATGGGGTTGAGAGGGTGAAGGACTTAGAGAACCCTTGTGTATAGGAAACAATCCAGAAGGCAAATCTACTGAGAGCATTCAACGAGAAAGGGAAAGGCAGAGGATAGATGGGGTTAGGGAAGAAGCAAGAAAAACAGCGTATTTTGGTTCTATGGCTCCCATAGCTATCTTATTTGAGCATAAAAAAACAACCTCTCATTGTTGATTGGATGCCTTTCTTTGGTGAATCTCCGATCAATTTATGCCTTTCCTTCCGTGTACTCCCATTTTCTCACCATGACTTGAAAAGAACATTCTTGACTCCTATTCTACAGATGTAGGATTTTAAATACAGCCATCTTGTGAATTCTATAAAAGGCATGAGGTATGATGATAGAATAATGACTTTTTTTTACATTAAATTCTCAGAAGACACATGTGAGTACTATTTTTCAAAGCAGTCACTGTGGACCATATGTACATATTCCAACAATGATATGACCATGTTTCTGGACATTTATAGCAAATTTACGTTTAAAACCAGAAATATATAGCCTCCATCCTTTGTAGTTATTTCAGATCCAAACAGATATTATCCGGCTTGATCATTTAGTTCGTCCATGAGACTTGGCTTTTGATGACATTTAATTGCTTCTCAAAAGTAGTCCCACTAAGGGAAGGCAAATCTCTCACCTAGAACAAAATGCAAAAGAATCAGCTCCAGGCTATGCCTGTAGGCTCCTAAAGAGAAATTTTTACACATCAGGGACACAATAGGGAGGAAGAACCTGGCCTCTAAGGCTGTGGATTTTTAAGGGCACATAACTCATTTACTTTTATCAGTTCGAGAGGCTTCTTCATTTGTAAATATCACTTCTGTGACCTCCTTACTCGGAGAAGTGATTCAAATCCAGGCCCATGGCTGCCTGTGCTGGCCTCAGAAGAGGATCCTTACACCAGATGGGGCAAATTACAATACAGGAGAGATGACAGAGTAGAAAACAAGCCGAGAAGAGGAAATAGGGAAAACGGAGTGGGGGCAAGGGAGAAGGGCCTCGGTTTCAACTCACCTCCTCACTGTTCTCAGCTCACTCCTGGGTTCCTTCGGTTTTTGTGGCTTCTGTGCTCAGCCATTCAACAGATACTTAGGACGTGCCTGTTATGTATAGGTGTTCCATAGGTTTGAGTTACATCCATGAACGGAACACACAAAGATTCTCGTCTTCATATACTGTATTTTAGAAGGTACAGGCAAGCACTGATCAATAACTTAATAAGAAAGCCAAGTACACAGCCTGCTGACTGGTGCTCAGCGCTGCTGAAGGTTTCCAGCAGAGGAGGGTAAGGGAACTGAGGCTGGAGGGTGTTAGCATTCTAATGACAGTTCTCAGGGTAGGCTTCATTGAGAAGGGGCAAATGAAGCAAAGATTTGAAGTAGGTGAGGGAGCTAGCCAGGCAACTATCTGGAGAGAAAATATTCTAGAACAGTCATAGCAAATGCTCTGAGGCCAGAGTATGCCTAGAGTAATTATACAACAGCAAGGCAGGCATTGTGGCTGGAACGGAGTGAGTGAGGTTGTCATAGGAGGGAGGTCAGAGAGGCATCCGTCATGGTGGTTGTGGTGTGTTTAGAGGAGAAGGGTTTCAGACGATGCACAGCCTGTTCAGATCTGAGCATTTACTGAGAGTCACTGCAGCATCGTAAGCAGAGAAGTGACATGATCTGAATTATATTTTACAGGATGCTCTACTGAGAATAGACTGCAGGGAAGAAAAGTAGACACAGGAGACCATCAGGAAGGGACTTCAGTAATCCACCCAACGGAGTCACGGAGGTGAGGCATGGTGATCAGACATGATCTGCACCTACAGCCGCGTTTACCACGGGCGTTATGTTCTCACTTACAATACACAGCCCGCATCTTTCCACTCTCACTGCGGTCTCTTCAAGGTTGCCTCTGCTTGGGTATCAGCTCCAGCTCTGGCAGGAATTTCATAAAGAACTACTGGCTGGGGTGATTCGCTCTGCAGTGCATTGATTTTGGGCCTGATGGTTTCCCCTGAAAGTTCTAGATGTCAAATGCTGGACCCGCTTGCCCTCTGCCCCAAATGTGGATGCCTATTCAGTTGCTTCTTTTTCATGGTCTATCTGGTTTTCTGGTCTATCTCCTACTTAGATCCATTCCCTGCACAGCTTCTACCCTTCTGCTTCACCAAGACAGGAGTATGAGCATACGCCAAGAGCACTAAACAGTTAAATGAGCCTGGGACTTGAAGTTCCCTGAACAAGGGGACACCCAGCAGTTGTGCAATGCAGCCTAGAGTTACTGTGCTTAGGAAACTTGAAAGAGTATCTCTTTCCCAGTGTTAGGTATAATATGTTTATATTGTGTACAACTTCTAAAGGGCTATTGTATCCTTCATTTCATGGGATCTTTGTAATATTCCCATGAAGTATGCTGTTTGGATGGAACTGTGATATGTTTTCACATTTTTCCCAACTTATAAACTGCAGATCAGAAGGGTGAAATAAACTTTCTCTGACCACACAGCTAACACATGGTGGAGTCAGAACACAGTTCCAAGTCGTTTCACTCCTGGTGCATGATGCTATCCAAACACTCAGGCAGCTCTGGGTGACAATGAAAAACAGGTTTTGAGGCCTTCTGTTCAAGCCGAGACTCTATGAACTAGCTTATCTAGCTTCTGACCTCTAAATCTTACTATTTTGTTCTCAAGAGGAAATGACATCAATTAACAAATAGTTTTATTTCTGGTCAAGATTAAGTGAATGGCAAAGAACGAATCTATTTGCCAAAAACTGTCATTGCAATTATCATTAGGACTTCATTGAGTTCCTGTCTGAATGCTGTCACACACTAGAAGGCACATATGGGCCTCATGCTACCTCCAGGAGAGAGCTTCGCTTCACGTCTGTCTTTATCACTAGCTCTTTCTGTGGTCACTGTTCAATATAAATTCATTTTATTATTTACTAAACGCTTTTCTGAGGAAGAGTGGGAAAAGCGATTCAAGTTTGCCTTCCCTTTATCAACTCCATTGCTATCCACATCGTTACAGGTTAATTCAAAAAGGAAAAATAAAAAAAGGGAAATAATCTTTATTTCATCTTCCATATAGAAAATAGAAGAATGAATTTTTAAAAAGTTTCAGATGTGTCCTAAGTGAAACGTGAGAAGAAAAAGTCAATATGCAGGAGAAAAAAACCCATAAAATTATTGTTTTAAAATGTGTTTGTGTGAAAACATTTTTTAAATGCAGAAGAGTTTGGAGTAGAAATATAAACGTTGAGAAAAGGGAAAGTTCCCTTTTGTTATTCCATTTTCAACTATAGGTAGCTTATGTTCCCCAAAATTTTCAAAGGAAGATCTATAAATTATCCTTGCTAGTGAGGTCTGTCTGTCACATGTAGCTCTGACGTAGCTAGTGTACCTACCCTGAACCCAGTCTCTCTTACCGCATGCTCCTCACCCAGGCCTGAGTTCTGCACTTTGACACCCATAGAAGACTGCTTTAGCGATGGACTTCCATTTACTACTACCCAAGTGATATAACCACTTATATTTTCAAAGATATTCCAATACAAACTTTGTATATTCAGGACAGAGCCATTGGCCCTTGGCCACTGCCACTCCCCGCTTCTCAACTAAATGGGCAAAAAATCTCTTCCCCATTCTCTGTCTGGTTAAATGGTTCTCACCATCCATCCACTTGCCCAAGTCAAGACCTCATCCTTGCTGCCTTCATTCCCCTCACCCCTGACTTCTCATCCATCACCATGTCCTGGTTCTTCCCTCAATATATATTCACTGAATAAATAAATGAAATCAGAACCTGGATAAAGAAATAAAAAATATTGTGATTTTTCATAAACTTATATAAATGTTGAATATTTGTGTGTATTTCACCTTAAAGGCTATCTGTCCTAATTTATCCACTTTTATTAGAGGAGAAAGCTGAAGACTAAGCAAGAAAACTCTAGATTACGTACTTACTGGCAATTATGGCACCTAATGTTCTTTCCAAAATACATCTCATATTTTAACAAGGATCTGAAAAGTGGACTCTTAATTAGGAAGTATTGTATATTGGATACTAGTTAAACCTGACTTGATAAATAAATGTAGTATCCATTGTTATAAATACTGGAATACTGAGAAGTCGGATTGTCCATTTCTCATCTTGTTTATAAACAAAAGTCCTTCAGGAGATCCTGGTATATCAGATATCTGGTCTACAAAGAGGTTGTTGTGCCCAGATTTCATCATTGCCTGTATCAAACTCCCTTCCCAATCATTGTATCTGCTGGCCACTTTATCACATAATACACAACCAGCTTATTAATATAAATTAGAGGACAGACACCAGGTAGGGCTCCAATCAATTCAAGGTAGACTCCCACAGGAACCAGTTGTCTGAGTAATTGAAACAAAACAAACAAATAAAACAGTTACTTCACATCTATCCCTGGAGGTTGCTTGCAGCTAGGGCAATTGAACATTCTTCTAATTGAACAGGGAGAATAAGGAGTGGTTGCTGCCTTGTATTGAACAGATTCCACACAGATGCTTCATCCTTCCCTGGTGGGACCTGGTTATGTTTTCACCAGATTCTAAATTTTTATTCCAAAGGACTTCATCACTTCCATATAGTCCCCATTGGTTACAGGCAGGCAGGATCAATAAAGATATAATCCTACAGACAGTAGCAAACACAAATGTTCCTGATGAATCCCAATCCTGAAAGCCAGAGTCCAAACATGCTGTGACCAGCTGGGAATTTGCTCTAAGCTATCATCAGTCCCCAACATCTAAAATTTCCCCATGGAGACAAAAGATGGAAAAGCTGTGTATAAACTTGGTTCCATCTTGCAAGGCAGTATGTGCAAGCATAATTGTAGCCTTTTCCAGAGCCATTTTAAGGGACAAAAAGAAGAGGAAGGGAATCAATGCATATCAACAATGTTGTGGTAATCTCTTTGAAAGACCATTACCATGAATTCCTTGTGCTCTCTTTCCCTCCCTCTCTAGCTTCCTCCCGCATTTCTTCTTTCTTTCTTGACATCTTTATTGAGATATAGTTCATATAACATACAATTTATCCATTCAAAATATACAATTTAATTGATTTTATTATGTTCGCAGAGTTATACGGCAATTATGACAATCAACTTTAGAACATTTTCATCAACCTAGGAAAGAAATCCTGTGTCCTTCAGCAGTCATCTCCCCAGTTCTAGACAAGCACTCATATAATTTCTTTTCTCTCTAGAAACAAATGACTATTCTGGACTTTTGTATAAAGAACATGATGCAACGTATGGTCTTTTGTGACTAGCTTCTTTCACTTGGTATAATGTTTTCAAGGTTCATCTACGTTGTAACATATATCAGTGTTTAATTTTTTTAAATTGCTAAATCATATTTCATTATATGGCTCTATTATATTCCATTTATCCATACATTCCTGTGTCCTTTAATCAGGTTTATGTTTATTTCTTTTTTGGACTATTTTGAATAATGTTGCTATAAATATTGGTGTAAGAGTTTTTGTGTAGATACACATTTTTATTTTTTCTGAGTATACGTCTTGGGGTGGAATTACTGAGCATTAGGATAACTACACTCAAACTTTTGAAGAACTGGCAGACTTTTTTTGAAAGCAGCTGTACCCTTTTTTTGTTTTCATATATACGAGGGTTCCAATTTCTTTACATCCTCATGAATACTGGTTATTATCTGTCTTTTTTATCATTGTGGGTGAGAGTGACATCTCAAGACTTTGGCATTCATATCCCTAATTATCAGGGATGACAAGCAGCTTTTCAGGTATATATTGACTATTTATATATTTTCTTTAAATGAATGCCTATTCAGATGTTTTGCTCATTTAAAAAATTGGTTTGGCATTTTATTAGTAAAATGCAGGATTTCCTTCCCTATTGCTTCCCTGTTAATGATTGTAGAGGGCAATTTAGAACGTTCAATGTATATTTTAACATATTATAAATCATTAGAACAAAATTAATTCTATATTTCTACCTAAGGATGAAGGTATTTCTGTATCTTTTTCTTTTGTTCTTTTTTTTTTTTTTTTTTTTTTAGACAGAGTTTCACTCTTGTCGTCCAGGCTGGAGTACAATGGCGTGATCTTGGCTCGCTGCAACCTCTGCCTCCTGGGTTCAAGTGATTCTCCTGCCTTAGCCTCCCCAGTAGCTGGGATTACAGGCACCTGCCGCCATGTTTGGCTATTTTTTGTATTTTTAGTAGAGACAGGTCGATCTCAAACTCATGACCTCAGGTGATCCACCGATCTTGGCCTCCCAAAGTTCTGGGATTATAGGCATGAGCCACCACACCCAGTCTGTATCTGTTTCTTATCTCCAGCAATCTCACACATGCCCCTTGAAACTTCCATTTGTGTGTTGAATGTTGAAACCTGTGTGCATATTTTTAAATGGGCAAGGCTTTGGTGAATGGTCTGCTTGTCTCTAACCCAAAATGTAGAAAACCTTAGAGCTAAATAGAAATGCTTGAACTCTCCACTGTTTTTAGTTCTGAAACAAGTTTGAAGATACATTCTTTTTAGACAGATACAGTGAAAAAGAACGATGAAACTTTATTGTACAGGTAAATGCTCAATAAATGGTTAGAAGAATAAATACGCAGAAGGCCTTTGTGAAGCATTGAATTGTAAGTGCTTGGCTTTGTTCGTTTAGCAAAGCAGATGAAAGGACCCAATTATTTCCTTCTTGGTCAGAGTTTTTGATCTTCTGAAGCCAGAGTCAATAATACTAATATCTTGATGGACCTGAATGTTCTTCCAAATTTGGACAGGGAGGAAGCGCATTTGCAGACTGATAGCCCTATCTAAAAATGGGTCTATTTCCCAGGGTAGGTCATAATATATACATGAGATGGTTTATATCTAGGTCTGGAAGAGAAACAGATCTAAGTTACATGTCATGATTATCAGACCAACTGCCTACTCATAGATCCAGAAGGATGTTTAAAAGCCGTTTGTTCAGCAATTCTATTGCCCTTGTAGTTACCACTCCCTTTCTGAAGATAAACTTGCATTTCTTTTGTTTCCACCTCTGGTTGTCTATTCTTTGTCTCTTTCTTGATGTGATTCAAGTATAAGTAGTAGAAAGGGACAGGGCTTCAATTTTTGCAACATATTGGCTGTTTAATTATGGGCAAGTCACTTAACCTCACTGAATCTGTTTCCTCTTTCATACATTTGGGATGCTAAATGTAACAAACTTCCTCCCTCCTGTTCAGACTATTGTGAATATCAGTTTCTATAATAAGGGAGAGCACTGTGGAAAAGGCTAAACTCAAAACAAATTTTTTTTGTGGTTGCTATAATTATCTGGTAACCTCCAATCAACGACATTAGTTGCTTTGCATTTTCTTTTATTTTTTTCCAGTTTTGTTAGAGTGACATTTAAAATGAATTTAAAACAAATTACTAAAATAAAGGTTTAGGATAAATGGATGATTTTTTGGCCTTGGATTTCTTCTCTGCTAACACAAAACATAGAAGAGTTTGCTGGAAAATAACCGTGGGTACAAAGACATTGCTTCCCTGACCAAAATATATATATATATATATATATATATATATATATATATGAATGCTTTTGTTGATGGTGGTCTTTCTGGTAGTGGCAAGATCAAGGAGGCTGCTACAGTATGCCTCTAAAATTGTACATGAGAGAGTCGCCTGTCTCTTTCCAGTCACAGAGAGTGGAACCAGAAGAACCCTGGGTCTGTACATTCCTGGTTACAATCCCTCCTTTTCTGAATAACACAAAAAAAGTCAGCTACTGGATGGGCTGGCTTCTTTTTAGTTGGCCAAGAGGAGAAATCCAAGGAGTGAGTAGAAGTATCTCCCCCAAAGAACTGAGCTGGGCTTTGTTTAAGTCACTAATGAAGAGAGTCTTAGAAGGTATGAAGCCAAAGCTACTGCAATTAAATTGTAGGTAACTTTCACAAAGCAAGAGGTAATTCCCAACTTGGAAATAAGCCAGAAATGAGAGATTGCCCCCATTTATTCCATTCGAAATGCCACAGGAGTTGAATGACCACGAAGACAATATTTTCCAGGAAATGAAAACCACTAATGGGCACTATTTTGGTAATTCAAATACTTTCTTTCATGATAAACACCTGCTCCTTTTGGAAACAGATTTAATGATGATGTTTACCCATTTATATTTGTATACTGCTGAGCCCACTGACAGCACTCAATAAATAATAAATAATGATAATAATAATTCTGATCCAAAGTCTTCAGGAGGAATAAAATAAGACCCAAAGATTTATTGTCAGCATATCCTGTAAAAATCGATCTGGCTCTTTAAATAGAAGAAGTGGCTTGAGGGGAGATAATGCATTGATTTATGATTCAAAGAAAATGTAATTTTAAGAATTACAATAATAACAACAATAATCAATGTCCTATATGCCCCGTAATAAAAACAGAAAGAAAAAGAAAACAACACTCAGAAAAATACAAGCTATTACTTTAGAAAAAGAGGAGATTTTCAAAAGCACAATACTTTTAAGTTACTGGATTCAGCAACAGGCTGTTCTAGATATAAATGTCCACTTTTTTTTTTGCATTTTGAGAAAGGATGTTGCCTAGCTGAGGGGAGGGGAGGAGCTAATATACCTCTATGTGACTGTCTAAGTCTGTCCAGACCTGACTCCCTCAACTCGTTGAAGCCAATGGCCATTGATTCAGTTTTCTATAATGATCACTCTAGCTTTACTTCAGGCCACATCTCAGGATGATAAAGTTAGAATGAGTTATAATAACCTCACAACTACCCCCTAATACCAAAACTCTTTCATCTCCGATACATCCTTCACTTTGCCCATATAGTAGGTTGATAAAACACAAAAGCCTCTTCCTTGAGATCCTTTGAAAATTTCATATTGCCTATGGAACGAAATTCAAAATCTGTACAAATGACCTGGTCCCACCTTACCTTTTCAGCTTCATCCCCACCACATTTCCCCTTCAGAGTCTTGTTCCAGGGACACATTTGTAATGCCCCTGAATCCCTACCTGCTTGCTGTGTCTGTGGCTTTGCTCAGCTGGCTTCTAGCATGGAATTCATGGCTCTACATGCTGAAACACTTAGGGTGCAGCTCAGATGTCAACTCCTTCGTGTAGCCTTTCATGATTAGTATCAATCCTTGTTTCCTTTCTATTCCAATAGAATTATTAACAGTACCACTTTTATAACATCCATTTAGTTCTTTCTTGTAGAAAATTAAATCTATATGCAATTCTCTCTTAGTAAATTGTAAGATTCCAGAGTGCATGAGTTTTGCATGTAGTAGGTGCTTAATATATACTTACTGAATTCCATTGCTACAGGGAGAAGAATACTCATAGGGGAAAATGGTAGTACCTTCAAATGTGATGATCTTTCCCCTTTAGTAAAACTCTGACTGTTTCCATATTTAGAGTTACCCTAGCATCGACACCACCATTATTCTAATACCTAAAAGTCTCCTCCTGTATTGCGCATGGCAAGTAGTAGGGGTTCAATAAATGCTCATTGGAGACCCTTGCTTAAGTAAGAAGAGCACCCATGAGAAAAGATGCTGGAATCCTCTACATGTATGTGTGCCTCTCTGCAAAACCCCAGCTTGTCCTTGCAGAACCTTATTCTGACTCGGAAAACATTTCTTCAATATATTAAAGTTCCTTTGGATTCTATTTCCAGCATTCATTATGACACCCAATCAAGTGCCATGGACAAAATCAATGAATATGTTCTACCATCAATCACAGAGTTCATAAAACATCTCCATGGTATCTGTGTAGGATTAAATTAGTATGGGAAGAAGTATAGGATTAAAAGTTGTCATGGAAATGGTCTTTATCTTCAAAAATCACATTTACTTCTATATTTTAAAATTGCCTGCTTATGCCTCTTGCATACCTTCATCTTCCCATAAGATTATAAGTGCTATAAAGACTAGGGATACATTTGTCTTCTTCATAGCTATAGTCTTCAGCACCAAGCAGAGTCGTAACACATAGTATGTGCTCAATAAATATTTGTCACGTGAATGATGTATATTGTCATACTAAACCAACAATGGTCCTGAAAGGTAGCACAATCCCAGACTATGGTATTTCTACCTTTTCTCTTAGTCAAAGCAATACCAAATGCTTCCTTGAGCTTAAGGGGTCAGACAATATAAATTTAAGGTAGTGCTTTGAAACTTTTGTTTGTTAAATTCCTTTGCAAGAAACTTTAGTTTTCAAATATTCATGAGCTGCTGAGATCAGTATACACCTGTGTCTTAGCAAATTGAAGAAGGAACTAAATAGGATCAGAGAAAATAAATGCAGGAGGAACAAAGGGGCTTAACTAATTCTTCATAATGACTTTGGGGTTTACTGCACCAAACCAGGTGTGGAATTTCTTGAACTCCCTAAATCGATTCTGCCCCTGAGCCTTGCTAGGCGTTATTAGTGGATTTCTTAAACACTTTGGTGATTTTAATGTCAGCTTAATGCATCCATTCAAGCAGCTGTTCACTCCAACTCCTTATCTTTTCTCCATGGGGACTTCGGTGGCTGGGTTTCCACCCTCCACCCAGCAATCCTTTCAGAGGCTTGGGAGAGATGCTCATACATATTAATCTTTTCAAAAGTGACAAGACAAAATCTAAGCCCCTTGGTGAAGGTTATTTTCTAACTCTCTTGCCAGGTAGACTGCTTCTTGATACCAGAGTGGATAGCTTGGTGACCTAAGCACCAACTCTGAAATGTAAAAGTACTTTGTCCCTTAATAGCTCTGCTCACTGAGAGGTTTATTGACAGTCAAATATTCTTTCTTTCCTTTTAGGCAAAGCCAGCATAGAGTAATGGAAGAAAAGGGCAATGCTAGTAAGGAGGGTGAGGGACAATTGAGACCATCCCACAGCTAGAGCAAATCAAAGAAAGAGTAATCTGTGAGCCAAGATGCATGGTCAATTGTCCCGTTGCACTGTGGTTGGGCACTTATAATCGAAAAGCCTCTGAAATACTAAAGAGCTATTTATTTACATGTCTGAGGCATAAGGACCTATTCCTGTAACTGCAGTGACCCCAATGGCTTACTGGAAGCAGGCGCAATTCTGTGTACAATTTGACATTACTCAAAGAGAGGGCATCTTGCCTTTTCAAATAAAGACAGGATGCAGAGACTGCAGAACCAGGGAAGCCAATCAAACTGTGAGTGAACCGCCTGGAGTGCATTGCTTTGCTTCAAATCAGCACTCTCAGAAACGTGTTGTCTTAGTTAAAGTTTTCCCCACATTAGAAGATAGAGTCTATTGAAACGCCTATAAAATATTTTATACAATATGGCATTTTAGCAGACAAAAAGTTTTTCTCCACTATACTATCTCCCTCCCTTACCAGCACCCGAGTGATACTATCAGGTATAATGGATCCTTGGAATCTTGTTCCATGAAATCTGAAAGGCTTGGTGAGGTAAAACTATTAAAGTGTTACTTTATTTCTAGAGTGATATAGTGTCCTTTATGTGAGAAAGGATCAATTCTTTGGTAAGAGATCATTAAACCTTAATATGTTCACTCATTAAAGGCGGCAACCTTGTCCTTTCAAAGTCCTCTACCAAACTCAGCACATGGTGCCTGCCTAATAAACGTGACAATAGGAGAGCTGCCATAACACTAAGCCCGCTAGTGTAGACTCATTACCACATCTCACTGCTTCTCACGGGTGACTAAGGTCTGGAAATGCCTAGATAATAAGCCACTCGCTCAATTAGATGGGAATGACTAATCACAGGAGTGAGCCAGTCTTTAGGTTGGTCATGGAACTCTTCTCTCTGGAAGGCTAACAAATGGTGTTTATGGCAATGAATTCTGAGTCAATAGCTACATTGATGCAGCAAGTATTGATCTAGCAAGAGCTTGAGATCCAGCAAGTCTGAGTCACAATCTCTTTCACAAGTGCCTGCGTGTGATCAACTTTACAGATGCCTTGCTATCCAAGTAGGATGGCTCCCTAAACAGCCTTTAGTCAAAGAACAGGTGAAAAACGGAGAAAACAGGCATATATCCTGGGATGTTTATAGCCTGAAAAGAAGGCACATGGCAGACACTAAAATGCCTTCCTCCAGAAGGCTTCACTGCACAACTTCCAGGCCTAGCCCAAAACATATCAACCCAGACAGATGAGCTATTTTTAAAGTACTCCTTTCCCCGTGTAAGGTTTACAGTTTTTACGCTAGTAGAAAATAAATGAAATTATGTTTTTCAACCTTCCTAGAATAAATAAAAGCTCACTTTGATATCCTTCCAAAATGGGTTCAAAGGATTTCTCATCATTCAATGATTTTTATATTGATGGATATGACGAAGCTGTTTAAAACCCTATTCCATTACGATTGCTGTAGGTCCTGTGTAATAACTTAAACACCCAATGGGGAGACGTGTTTTCATAACAATATGTGTGAAAAATCTTCAGGAGTTTTGTAGTTTTCTCACAGTTCTGAGTTTTAAAAAGTGAAATGGGCTACTTGACAAAAGGACATTTGATCATAGATTGCATTTTGTTTCCGTGGTAGGTACATTTAACAAGCAAAGAATCAAAACAAGAGAGGTAAAACTCCTGCTCTCCTGCTCTGCTCTACTCTAGGCAGCCCCTATCCGGGGACAACATGTAATAGGAGACTGTGCAAACCAAGAATAGTGGACGTAAAAAACCCAGAAACGAGAAGAACTTCAGGATCCGGAACTAGATGGACATGAAGAAAGGCATTGTCGGGGGAGACAAGAGGGCAGTGTGGGAACGTGCAAAGCACTGTGGAGAGGTGGAATCACACTTATTCTGTTGTCTCCCAGGGCACTACTTGTATTAGCATGTGGATTTTACTGGGAGACCAAAGGAGTGAGACAGGATGAGGCCCATTCCCAAAGCCACAGATACTGCGAGCCGTAGGAGCTATGTCAAGCAGCAGGCATGCTCAGGAAGGGTCTGGCAGAGGCTGTTCGAATGCATGATGAGGAGGCTTAGAATATGTATATTCTAGACGGTGTGCATATGAACCAATGAACTGCATGTTTTCTTCCAATAATGATAGTATATGAATCCCTAAATCCATCTCTGTATCTTAAAATGGTTTACTTGGGAAGGTACATAACTCAAAGCATTTAAATAAATAGCTTACTCTGCTATGCACAAAGAAGTACAAACAACATGATGGGTAAGAGAACAGAAAGATTACTTTCCCAGCAACAAAGTAATGCATATAAAAAAAAAGAAATGTTAAGCTGGTTAACTGCAAAGAACAGTAGGCTCTAGTTCACACAGAAATTTGGGCAAACCTAGGTCTTGTGGGGTACAAACAACTCAGGAAAAGAATAAGAGCCTGACCTATGCAGGAGGTGGGGAGTGGGTGGCAAGAGGGAATTGTAGGTGGCATTCTTTAAAGGATCTTACAATAGTTTATTGCTTAAAATTGGCTCTGGGGGAAAAAAAGAGAACAATATATTGTTATGTGTTGCTCTTGGAAATTACCTTTGCTTTTATTATTGTCTTATAAGTAATCAATTCTTTCTGGCTTTTGAGTTTTAAGAAATTTTTTTCTTGTAATAAGATTCACAGTTCAATGCTTCAACATAGACACGTGATGCTACAATCGCTCAGTGATGGAAATCCAGTGACAGAGAGGCAGGGGAACAGTTAGCTGGACAGACGAGCTAAACAAGCCAACCCTCTATCTCGCAAAAAGACTGAGGGGAGGGGAGTGTACAGCTATTCTGATGTTTATGTTAAGACATCTTGGTTCCACCTACACATCTTCATCCTTCCCAAGTATGCTACAAAATGGAATATCCATGCCACTCTGAATTATAGATTTGAATGACTAATCCTTCAGAAACACCTTGATTTCCCCTAAAGGCCTCTAATCCTTAATTAATGCTAACTACTAGCACCTCATACTGCAGTTTGCCATTGCATGTCTTTTTTGAGAAGAAAAGAAAATTATCCAAGTCTACTAACTAGAGTCTCCAAGAAGGCAAGATCTATATTTCTTATTTATCATTAAATCCTCATACTTAGTAAAACTCTAACAGCCAGTAGATGCTCAAAAGTATTTATGAAATGAAGGAATAAACAGACTCAATCTCTGCACTGACTCAGGAGAGACTCCTGAAGAGAAGTCTTCCATGGTCTGGACTCAGCCTTCATGAGATTGTCCCATGCATATCCCTCCCTCCATCTAGCCAAATAGTTCTGCATTGCTTAGATGAGTGCCATTTCCTCCACCCCTACTCAGCTCCCATCTCCATGGAAATATTGATGTCTCTGCTCAACTCTTTTCAAGAATCAACTCAAGAACATTTTCCCCAAGATGTCACCCTGACTGCTGCAAACAAGCCCTCTCTCCTTTGAGTGTCACACCATCCTATGCATGTCATGTGGGCAGAGGTTTGCACACTGATTTCTATACTTACATGCTCCTGTCTCCCTTAATAAGAGGAGAGTGGTTTATTTGGGGGCAGAAAGGAAGACACTCATTTATACCCTTTTTTGTTGTTGTTTTTGCCTCCGGTTTTTACATTGCAAATATTTTTCTCTTCTCATAAAAAGATTAGAAACATACCAAAGTACATAAAGCAAAACCTCCACCCTCAGCAATCTCATTCTTTTAGAGGTGGCCACTTGTATCAGTTGTTGTATGCTTTTAAAGGTGGTTTTCTGTATTTACAATCTCTCAGACATCTCTGGATATATATCTGACCCATAGATGTAGATATATACTTGGTCATAGACATACAGATATAGGTATAGATATGCTGATATTTTTTAAACAAGTTAGTAACGTCTGTTTGCCAAATTGCAACTTATTTTTTCCACTTAATGATATGTTCCAATATCTCCCATGTCATTACATATAGAAGAATTAAAAATAAAACTACCATTCAATCCAGTAATCCCTTTGTTGGGTATATACCCAAAACAATATAAATTGTTCCACCATAAAGACACATACACCCATATGTTCATTGTAGCACTATTCACAATAGCAAAGACGTGGAATCCAGCTAGATGGTCATCAACAGTGGACTGAATAAGGAAGAAAATGTGGTACATATACACTGTGGAATACTATGCAGCCATAAAAAGGATGAAACTACGTCCTTGGCGGAAATATGGCTGAAGCTAGAGGCCATTATCCTCAGCAAATTAATGCAGGAACAGAAATCCAAGTCCTGCGTGTTCTCACGTATAAGTAGGAGCTAGACACTGAGTACGTACGTATACAAAGAAGACAATAATAGATGTGGAGGGCCCACTTAAGAGTGGAAGGTAGAAGAAGAGTAAGGACTGAAAAACGACCGGCAGGTATTGTGCTGATTACCTGGGTGACAAAACCATCTCTACACCAAACTCTCAGGATCACAATTTACCCACATAAGAAACCTGCCCGTGTGCTACTGGAAATGAGAAGAAAAGTTGGAAGGAAAAAAATGCATACTTTTTTTTTTTTTACAGTTGAATTGGATTCCATCGCATGGAAGTATATTTTATGCATGTAGTCTACTTTCCGTCTCTAAGATTTAGCACAATTCTTGACACCTAACAAATGACTAGGTCCTACCTGCAATTCAAGATGCTCAAACATTTTGATGAATTTTTCTCCCCCATTGCTCTAAGCTTTTCCTGAGATAAACTGGGTAGCCACATCTTATTCCGTTTTATCACAGGTAAGTAGGTAAGTGGCATGAGAGCAAGATCCTGACACCAGCAAGATGCATTGTTCAGAAGATGCGCAGTTCTATATCCTAGCAGAGTGCAGAAAAGGCAAAGAAGAAAAAGTAAATGAAGGAGAGAAGGAAAAGGTGGGATTTTCTGGAATTCCAGAGAGCTGAGGTAGCAGAATGGTAGGAGATGAGTAACTTGGAGAACTTTGTTCCCGTGCTGTGTTTCCAGATCAGAAAATGTCAACATTGGCTAAAGCCACTATGCCTGGAAAACAGGTTTGAAGGTCTCTATCTGCCTTCTTACTGCCTCTCTAAACTTATCTGCCCGTATTTATCTACTAACTTTTTAGGTCAGTATTTAATGCCATTCATTTATTCAATCAAAGTTTTTTGATTGTATATTAATCACTATGAATCCGGTATTATTCAATCTGCTGAGAATTTAGCTGTTACCAAAACAAAGCTCCCAAGCCTTAATGGAGCTTGTATTTCAGTGGAACAAGCAGACAACACACAATAAAAAATCATTCAATGTCAGCCACCGAGAACTACTGTGAAAAGACAGAGAGACATAAATAAATAGACAAAAATTCAGGAACGATACAGGTAGAATAATCAAGGAGGGGTCTCTGCGGAGGTAATGTTGCCCAGAGGTCTGTATGTGGAGAGGAGGTCAGCCATTCCGGTTCCGGCTGAAGCCATCCTTCCCTCCTTCACTAGGTGGAGTAGACAGGAGGTGGCCTGTCCTACTTGTCGACTGAACCCATCCTCCATCCTTTTCACTCTGCCACGAGTTAGCTAGATCAGCTGGGGCAATTATTCCTACAATCTGTCTTGCTTTCAACCTTTGTAAAACACGGAATTGGACTGGGGCTTCTATGGTCCCTCCATGAATAACAATCATCTATGTTGTCCTGTGACTGCTATCAGAAGGACCTCACTATTTCACCCTTTGTGTATCCCTTCCCAACATATAAAGACTCCAGTAGACCACTCCACAGCAGAGGAAGACAGAAGGGTCTCACCCCCCTCACTGTGCTTAAGTACCTGAGATTGGGAGCTGTTGGCCAGCGGCTGCATCCCTTGTTTTTGACGGTTTCAAGGTAATGATTCTACCAGGGAAACTTCTCCCAGTAGCAGCTTGCTCAGTTACCCTGCAAGTGAGACCCCAGTAAACCTTGTGGAAGCTCAGGTGGAAACCAGGCATCACGGACACTGGCTCTGTCATACCTGCCAAGGGATCCTGCCAGGACCCAACACACTGCTTCATCTCACAGACAACATAGCCTCTGAGTGGGCTTGTGTAGAAGGCAGCAAACGGCCGTGAGAATACACAGGCTTTGCAGCCTCCCTCCCAGACATGCAGCTTAGTGCTCCCACTTACCAGCAGTGTGATCTTGACCCACAGTTAAAAGTAGCTGCCCTTGTTTATTATCTTCTGTGTGTCAGAGCCAAGCATAGGACCTGAATGGGCTTGTGTTTCAACACAGGAACACTAGGAAGTTCTGCTATTACATAGGAGATACTGTTATGCTACTGTTACACAAATGCAGAGACTGAGATTCAGAGAGATGATAAGTAACTTGCTTGAGACCACAAAGCCTGTGGTAACTGGTGGTAGAATTACTACTCAAAACTAGGTTTACTCCAAATCTCATGCTTTCAGTTATACATGTTCCAAGCAAGTTACTCAGTCTCTTTGGGATCAGTTTCCTCATCTGTGAACCAGGGATAATAACAACTGCCTTGTAGCCCTGCAAGAAACAAATGCAGAGCCGTAAAGTGAGTTCTCAACAGATTCTAAGTGTATTTTACTAAGAAGGGGGAGTTGAATGTGAGTTCGTTTTGCTGCTATTTCCTCTCTCAACCATTGCGTCGCAGTGTCTATGAGGCCAGGAGTACCTCTGCCTTTCAGGTGAAAGCCATGAGGCCTCAGGAGGCCAAGAGAACAGGTGGAAATCAATGTTCACCTCAGGGGCTTTTGACACATGACTTTACTATCTCAAAATACAGCCAAAAGTAGTTGTGAGTTATCTGTATAAAGGGGTAGAACTAAAAGATAAATTACTAAGAAGGGTAAATCATTCGCAATCTCTCGTCAATCCTGCCTATGAATGATTATACAATTTTGGATTTGTGGAGGCCACGGTAATGAGGTATACCTGTATCTAGCTGTCAGATTATGCTAAGCCTTTAAAATAACATAATTTCTATTCATTGCAAAACAGTTAAAAAATATGCGAAGAACAAGGGACTTTTTTCATCTTAACTAATAATTGACATCTTCAATTAGGAAATATTTAAGTTTTGCAAAATATATATTCTGAAAATAAAAGGACAAGAAATAATTAAGGCAAGTGTATTTTATCTGAATGTCAGATTAAAAGAAAACCAATAAACTGATCCTTTGAATTGCATGTAAATAATTTGTAAGCCCACATTTGAAATTTCTATTTCGTCATTCATAAGAGTGGGTATTTCCTCCCTGACCTCTTAAATATACTCTTATTCTCCATTCTCTGATAGAGAAGAAGTTAGTGAGGAAGCACTGGATCCCATGATGTCCATCAAGTCTTCATAAAGCAGGATGTTAAGATATATGGGCACCAGTGAGAATTTAAAGCTGCCAAGGAGTGTACACTTCATCAGGTCCTTGTGGCCTGATTTTGCACCTGTGAAAAACACACACGAACACACAACAGAACTATGCAAACAGTAAGTTTCTTGGGTTTTGTGTGTTTGGGTTTTTCATGTTGATATTTCTAAACTGACAATTAGTTTCATGATCCTAAAGAGCAAAAGCAATCTTAGTTTTCTATATGGCTGGTGAGTAACAGGCTAGGGACAGGACAGAACGCTGTCTTCACTGTAGCTATTACTCCTCAGAAATGTGGAAAATCAGTTTATCAGTTGATGCTGACCTTAGATGACTTCAGGATAAGAAAATATTACTTTTTGTATTATTGTGATATTGTGATCTATAATAAGAAATATACATATATATCATATACATATATATTTAGATATGGTCTTTGTCCTCTTTCATGGAACACTGCTCTGAAAAACCCTTGAAATCTCCAAAGTGACAGTGTCTTTTGTAGGCTAATGAGATGCCTGGCGACTGGCGCCCCAGGATGGTCTCATAATGATGGCTGGCTGCCAAGAGAGCCAATTCTGTGATTAGATAACTGGAACTTTCTGTCCTACCCTCTAGTTCCTGGGAGGGGAGAGGAGGTGAAGGTTGAGTTGCTCACCAATGGCTAATGATGTAATCAATTACGTCAAACTAATGAAGCTTCAATAAAAACCCCAAAAGACAGAGTCTGAAGAGCTTCTGGTTGCTGAACACTGGTAGGATCCTTGAGGGTGGAGCTCCGGAAGAGGGCCTGGAAGCTCTACTCCCCTCCCCCTGCCTTGCTCCACCCACCTCTTCCAGCCGACTGCTCCTCTGTATCCTCTACTGATACACTGGGAAGTGTGTGGAAAGCGTTTCCTTCAGTTCTGTGATCCATTCAGTAAAGGAATTAAACCTGAAAGGGAGGCGGAGGCACTGGCAACGCTGATGAGCCCCAGCGCTGGTCCCAACCTGGGTCTTACAACTAGCACCTGAATTGGGAGGCAGTCTTGCGGGCTGAGCCTCAGCCTGTAGGGTATGATGCCATCTCCAGGTAGACAGGGTCAGAATTGAATAGAATTGGAGAATGCCCAGTCCTCTTGAGCGTCGTTTGGTTGGTGTGGGGGAAAACTTTCTCATACATCTGATGTCAGAAGTGTTGCATTGCATGAGACAAGAGACTAGAAAAAAAATTAAGTTTTTTTTTTGTCTTTAAGAATAATCCCAAATGATTAAGAAGCCAAGAAAATGCCACTTGGTGTAAAAATATTTTGTGCTTATAAATTTAGGAATTTTGTGCTTACAAATTCATGGTGTGAATGAACAAGAGTTCTGGATTCCAAAAAGCTGGAGTTGAGATCCCCCTCATGAGATGTCACAGTGCAATGACTAAGTGGGGGCCAGGTTCACTGTCTGTCTCCAAACCCCAGCCAGCTCTGTAATCTTGCACAAGTTGTGTATACCCATTTAGCCCCAGCTTCCTGATGGGTGAGACGGAGACTCTAACACTGTTGTGAGAACTACAAGAGCTAATGCCCATACACGAGGTAGAACCATGTCTAGTGCCTACAGTAAACATTTAATAAATGTTACTATTCTGTAAATCAGGGTGATGATATTGGCTGTATTTCATAAGGCTATTTCAAGGTTTCAAAGAGACAACGTGCAAAAAACCTGCTTCCCATGGTGCCTAGCACGTCACCAATGCTCAATGAATGTGAGCAGTACATTAAAGATCAGCATGATTAAAGACAGTGAGCAGAACTCACCATACTGAGGTCTGTTCCCATTTCTCTTTCCTAGAGACATTGATGCATTCAGTTGGTACCTACTACCACGTAGCGATGAAGCATTTAGGAAACTGCATAACTTCTGGAGTCCTCAGTTTACTGAGCTATACAATATAAAAACTATATGATCAAAGGCCCTTTCAGCTCTTAAACTGCTGGATTCTACGATTCTTCAGTTAAAGTTCTGAAAGCATGTTAAGAGAGGAAGAGAACACCCTGTGCTCTCAGAAACATTTGCAATTCCAAGCCACTAATAAATAAAGGGTAGTGGGTTTGAAAAGCTGTTTATAGGCTGTTCCAAAGACCAAGCACCCAGTGTCACCCTGAGAGATCACTAAGCCTGAGCAAAGACTGCGTTCTCCTGCTCAATGCACCCTTCTCTCTGTGTATCCCAATATGCTTGTTTGCCAGCTGTGACCCACTGGTTCAAAATGAAAACAAGAAATGCCCTGCCTCAGCAGAGTCCTCTGGTCAGAAGGCTTGTGAATGGATGCAGCACACACTTACCCTCCACAAGCTCACAATGTCCACACAGCTACAGTGACCTGTTCATGTCTTAGGACTGGTAGCTGGAGGGACTCTGGGGGCACCAGTGACTGGGAAGCGAGGCCTGGATCACATAGTTCAGATGTTGCTCGTGAAATGCACTCACATGATTTCTCAGAGGAATGCATAGAGAAGCTCCATCTAAATGGTGTCTTTTATACTGAGCAAGTTAACAGGCTTTAAGTCAGGAGGGTAACAATTGAGAATCCTAGATTTCAGACGTTTCTCCTAGTAATGAATGGTGATAATGGTGATCCAGTTTAAAGAGTTTAAACTGTCAGACTGTGATTCTAATTTTAGATCTGCCTGTAGCTCTGTGACCATGGACAATTCATTCTGTCACTAAGTCTTACTTTTTCCATCTGTGAAACGGCAGCAGTTGGGCTAGGGTCAGGATAACCAGATGACTTCTGAGATTCCTTCAAATTCTGATGCTAATCATGTATGCATTCAAAGAAAATGATATCTGAGATTGCCACTGGTGCCCTAAGTCTATCATGTACTATGCAGACTCAGATGGCAATGCCAACTGAGGAAGAAGGCAGATTGTCAAACGTTGTTTAGGGGTCTGGGCTTCTAGATACATCGCTGTCACTATGATTATCTTTAAATATGAGAGGACCAGGCATCCCTATGGTATCCTTCCTTCCTGCCATTGTTCCCCTCACACTTCACTGTGGCCTTCTTGAACCCTGTAACATGCTCTGTTTTACCTAGCCGTTGGGTCTTCATTCATGCTGCACTTTTGCCTGAAAAATATTTTTCCCTCTTTTACCTATCTACTTAGCACCTCTAAGCTTTGTAATTAAGAACTTCAAACTGCATTTAACCACCCTAGGCAAGGTTAGGAGTTCCTTACTCTGAGCTCCCATGGCATGACTTTTTCTCTATTCAGAGCATCTACCATGCTTTATTGTAATAGCTTATTAAGCTGTTGGTCTTCCTCACTGGATTATAAACTCTGCTGGGGAAGGCAGCCTATCTATCTTGCTCACTATTTTATCTCAAGCACTTAGCATTTCGCTTGGCACATTGTATTACATGGCATTGCATTGCACTATATTGTTGTATTATCACGTATAAATATCACAGTTTTCAGATGTTTCTTCTAATAACGAATGGTGATAATGATGATCCAGTTTAAAAGGTTTAAACTGTCCAACTGTGATTCTAATTTTAGATCTGCCTGTAGCTCTGTGACCATGGACAATTCACTCTGTCACTAAGCCTCACTTAGTGAGTGAATGAATGTAGGACAGAAACCTATACTACTGTGTGTTCTACTGCATTCAATATCATTCCGTGGATTCTACTACATTCAGTATCATTGTCAAGGGGCAGTTGGGGCATGGTAGAAAGGGCCGTAGGTCAGGATTTTGAAACTCTTTGGTGTTTACTCTGGGCACAGGATGATGCAGAGTAGCTCATTAAATTTATCTTGATCTATCAATTTTTGCATGAATAGACTTGGATCATAAAGTGCAATGAAGTATGTCAGTAGGCCATCATGAATGTAATGCCAACGCTAGCTATCCACATATGTGTATTAGTGAAGCAGAAGTAGGAAAAGCTGGATTTTGACACACATTTGACATGCATCTCACCTCGAGTTACCCTTTGTCTGCTGTTAAGCTTCATGCACCTTCTCATGTCCATTTACTGAAGAAATTTCTAGGCACTAGCCATCCATGTGAATAAATGCTACTGTAAGACTGAAGCACATGGTATTTAAAGCAATGATCCTTCTCTAGGACCAAAGGGATACATCAAGTTCTGGAGCCAAAATATGAGGCTCCATTCCCTATAAATAATGCCACTCCATGACTACCCATTCTAACTGCTCCCGAGGCCGCCCTACTTTAACAACTTCCACTGGTGTCTAAGATCCAAACCAACCCACTCTCTGGAAAAGACATACTTACATGGGAACAACAACAATAAACAACAATTACCTGAAATGCCATCCTATGTCCTCTTCACATGACTAATTCCTATTGTAAATTTCATGAATGCCTTTCTGGAATCCTCCATCTTCCCCCAAACTGTCAGGTCCTCATTTAACAATCTTAAAGCATTCTGCCATTTGCCATTATATCACTTAATTACAGCTGTGATTAAGTAATTATTGGCATAATTATTTGTTTGATGTCTATTTCCCTTGACAGATTAAAAACTATATGAGGACAAGGACTGTGTGACACATGTTTACACCTAGAATTTCAGCATCTAGTACAATACCTGGCATGAAAAAGATGTTCAGCAGTGATTTGCTGAATGGATGATTATAGAGCCAGACAAGTTTTCAGTATCGAGAGATTTGAGAACAAGGGTTTCACACTACACTTAAGAAAAGGCACGCCGGGCACGGTGGCTCATACCTGTAATCCCAGCACTTTGGGAGGCCGAGGCGGGTGGATCACTAGGTCAGGAGTTCGAGAGCAGCCTGACCAATATGGTGAAACCTCGTCTCTACTAAAAATACAAAAATTAGCTGAGCGTGGTGGCACACGCCTGTAATCCCAGCTACTCAAGAGGCTGAGGCAGGAGAATTGCCTGAACCTGGGAGGCGGAGGTTGCAGTGAGCCAATATCGTGTCACTGCACTTCAGCCTGTGTGACAGAGAGAGACTTCATCTAAAAAAAAAAACAAAAAAAGAGAGAGAAAAAGAAAAGGCACACTTCTCAGCTGTCTCAATGCTACAAAATTAGGTTTGAAATAGAAATGCAGGTGTGTAGATATGGCTCACCCATCAAAAGAAACCCATGGGGCAAATACTACCCATTTGAAATGACCTATCATTCTTCGTAGAGAATGTGCTAATAGAATACAAAATACTTGATATTTTAGATATTTGACTTTGAGTATGTCTGTTTTCCCAACCAGATCAGAATTCTGGTAGAGGAACATTGCTTACTCAGCTTAGTAACCACCCCGCTGCTAACACAGTGCACAGCTAAGAGTAGACCTTTATGAACGGTTTGTTGAGCAAGTCAATAAATGAGTGGGTGAATGAATGAATAAACTAGAGATATCTAAAAAGACAACTAAAGAAATGAGCCCAGACTGAAAGGGAGAACTCATTCATCCATTAATGCCTTTGCATCAAGTGTGAGAAAATATATCTGTTTCTAACTGAGTTTCGCCTCTATTTATTGTTAATAAATAACTTCCATGATGCACATGACTTTTCTCAGAAACCTGCTAGATTTTCAGGAGGAAGCAACTGTTGTGATGAATTGGGAAGAAAAAAATGGCAGCTCACCCGGGAGCAGGTGCCTTCCAATTTAGCTTAAGTATGCATGTTTGCGTGCACACACCTCTCTGTGCGTGCTGCCGCGGCAATGCATAAAGTCTGTCTCGCGGCAATGCATAAAGTCTGTCTCACGGCATGTGCCTGACAGATGAAGCCGGAGCTGGGACGTGCCTCATTTGGCTTGGCTGTCACTCACCATTTTGTTATTACAGAAAAAATGAAGTCCATTTCCAAGCGTCAGGGGACACACAGTAATTGGGCTCTCCAAAGCCTTTTCACTTAATTTGCTCAAGTTCTGTTTATTTTTTAGAGAACTAGGTGTTAACAGCTGATGGACAGAACATCATGAAAATGAAGGCAAATGGACAGGATAAAAAAGAAAATGATGTGGCTTTCACCTGCTCCCCTGTATCAGCCCCTCTGTCTCCCACCAGCTGCTCCCTTCTTTCTCCCTTTTGCCAGGTTGTCCCACTGCAGAATTCAGATCCCTCTTTCTGGTCTGAGTTCTTTCTGTGATGAAGTTCCCTTCAAGCTTTTTGTTACAAAAACTTATATGTATCATGTATTTCTTTGACTGAACCTCTTTTTCTTTTGACTGGCCAAGCCCTGGAGACTGAGCTCAAAGGGACATTTTTTCTTTGTTCCCTTCCTCATCCCCAGTTCTATCAAAGTTGAAGTGACCAAAAAATGGCTTTAGAGGAGTTGAAGGTTCCAATACACATTGCTATTCCTTTTGGGGTAAATGTGAAGGTGGAATGAAGCTCTTTTCTAGGGGAAATCAACCTGGGCCATAGCTCAGAAAGACAAGGTCTCAAATTCCACTTACGTATGATCTCGGGAAGTTTTTTTTTTAACTTCTCTGCACTTGCTACTTTTTTGAGACTACAGAAGATTAAATGTAGTGCCTGGTATAGAGGGGTGTGCAGTAAGAAAGTTCTGGGTCTCTTTACACTTATTGGTGCTCTCTAGAAGCAGTTATCCGTCTCAGATTTTTAAACATTGCCATAATTTCTTTGCTCCCCATGAGAGGAAAGGATTTAGTTGAAAAACAAAAATAAAAAAATATATGCAGAGAAGTCTCTCTACAAACTATAACCACCTAGTAATAGAAACGAAATGAGGCATCATTCAAAACAGAGGCTTGCCCACTGCAACTCAGCTTTCTAATCATTCGTGATTGATGAGCCTGCCAGAAGGAATCAAATATTTCTGCAAATTCTGGTGATTTAATGTACTCATTTCCTTCAGGTTCTGCTTTCTGGTGATGGTTTCCTGGGTCCCAGGGAGTGAAGTGGTGGACATTTGTTATTTCTAGAGCTTTTAATTGAGACCACAGCACCCGGCACCTAAAAAACTCTTTAGGTGCTCTTTAAGCATAATGGTCTGTTGATTTCCTCAGTTACTGAAACCTGGGAAGTTCTGAATTCTGAATCTTCTCCCTCTTACACCAGGAACTAAAGGACTTCAAAGCCTTGCACCTGTCAGGGATGGGTTTCCTGCACCACAAGACATTGTCAATCAGTGGCCTTGAGCCCCTGGAGATACTCCTCCTCACACTGTTGCATATAAGCTGGGGGCAGAGGGCTTTGAAAACTTGAACCCTTCCGAGGGTTCTGTAACTGTGCTTTGGCATCAAGAGTGGAACGTCGTTTCCTAGAAGGAAGCTGAGGTACCCAGAGGCCCTTCCCTAATAGCTGGAATTGTAAATCTTGTATCACGAGGCATCCGAGGCCAGGGAGCCATCCATCCAGCTTTGTGGTAAAACAGGCTGTATGGACTAAATCATCGTTATCATCATCATTTATTATACCATCACCATTATCACAACATGCTTTTCACAATCTTTTTTGTGTCTCACAATAACCCGAAAAAAGCAGACAGTTAAAGCTTCAAGAGTATAATCATTTGACTCAAACTCTTCAAGGTAGGGAGTTAAAGAATGCAGAGTTGAAGGCAAGGCTGTCTGATTCTAAGACCTGCAAGTACAAATAGTACAAGATAGTGCATGTACTCAAACAAAGCCACGAACGCTGGGCTGTCAGATGACAAGCCGAGTACATACAGCCTCATAACAGAAGACCGATCAGGCTGGCTGTCACCTTTACAATCTCCATCACTATAAGCAGAGGCTTTAAAGGGGGTGGGGTACACCAGCATAGTGAGACGGGGAGTCAGGATCTTTCACCTGCTGAAACCTGAGCATGAAAGCATCCACACCACCACCAATCACAATGTAATAATGACCAATCAACCAAAAACAAAAGACATTTTCCTGCCTCCCACCCCAGTAGATGCAAAAGTCCTCCTAATAGTCTGCGACAGACTGCACAACTGGATCACCTACTGCCCTGCTTCCCATTTCCTCTCAGATCTCATCTCCTGCCACTTTCCCACTGCCCCTACGTCCTAGCCACACTGACTGCCCTACTGTTCATCAAATACATCAAGAACTTTGTGTGCCCTGCTTCCACTTCCTGGAAAGCTCTTTCCCCATGCCTGGTCAACCCCTCACCTTCCTCAAGTCTTTCCTCCATGGTCTCATTTTCCGGGACACTGACCCTGGGCACCCTATTGAAGTTGTAACCTACTCTGTTCACCCCGCTGCACTCTTGATTTCCCTTGCTCTCTTCTACTTTCTCACTTTTCCAAAGCCCTTGTCCTCTTCTAACAGCCTCTGTGATTTACCTTCTCACTGTGACTGTTGTTATTGTCTGTCTTCTGCTAGAACAGAAGCTCCATGATTATATGGCTCTGTGTCTATCTTACTCATGTGCTTAGAATACTGTTTGAATGAATGAAGGGCTCCCAGCAGCTTTCAGATCTCTTGGGACTAAACCTGGCCCCCTGGCTGTTGAGAGGCAAGAGTGAAGTCATGATACTGCATCCTTACAGTGGGTTTCCATACTCTGAAAATTCCACAACTGAATCTGCATCATGCTGTTAAACCATACAGCAAACTTTTATGTCTGGTGGTACCTCAAAAACTACAAATAATTAGGTTGATGATGACACCTTAAACTCTATTGCTATATAACAATGAAACATGAGAAACTGAAAGTGTAGAAAGTTGTTCTACAGCCAAATGCCTCCAGTAGCTGCCACTATAATGTAGAGCGACATCATGGGCTTTTCTGTGCCTCAATTTTCTCATCTATCAAACTTGGTTCCTTTTATTTTTGAACCCACACACACTGATGAGCTAAGAAGAAGAAAATGTTCTAAATGTTCTAAAACACAGGGCAATAGAGAGGACGTGAAATTCATAATGAGCTTGTTTTTTGCCAAATGTTGCTTATAATGTTTAAATTCTAAAGAAAACATCTTAGAATCAAGCAAAAGGATGACCTTAATAGAGCAATAATAATAATAATGAATAATTTAAAAGATGCTTTTTCGTGCATAACCTCATTGCATAATGAACATCTAATGTAGAAAGGCATCTTTATAGGTAACAGCTAAAGTTAAAAATTTGGTCTTTTAAAGAAGCATTATTTTAAGTGTGACTGTCCTCAGAAAAAAGCACTGACATTCTTCAGAAATTAATGTAGCAAATGGAGGGGCTTTCACATTAATTGGTGGGTAAAATATACTATAAAGATATAACATTCCCAACGTTAATAAGAAGAAGAATAAACAACAATCCCCAAAGGATCAGATGAACTGTTATTTCAGATTATAAAGGTTTTATTAAATTCACATTTTTACATTTATAGGCCGAATTTTTTTCGGTATCTATCTAACGTCATTTATGATAGAAAAAGCTTTGAAAAGCTCAGGCTAAATTTGTATACTTCATGTGGTATGTGTGTATCAACACGTACTTCTTTTAATGCGGGTATAATTATTACTGAATTGTGGCTTTCAATGGGAAGATCACTAGGGACAGTTAAATCAGACTGCATTTAGCTTTCATTGAAACTCTAAAATTATTTTTTTGAAACATTCAGGTTCTGAAAAAAGGTGAACTGTGTTTGTCTCAAATAGTCTTTCCTTAATTTTTCAGACTGGTATTTTAAGGCAAATTTAATCCATATAGTTCATACTCATTTACACTTAAATTATCCAGCTAGAGCTTTTAACAGCTATTTAATGTCCCAGACACCTTTTGAGCTTTTAAAGTGAGCTCCTAAAAGCCTTTTCCATCTCATCCATCCTCCTCTCATCATCAGTTTAAGAGATTGCATTTTGCTCAGAGTAAACAAATTGAATACTGAAACTTTTGGTTATTTTTCCTCTCAGTTTATGACCTCTGAATGTAAAGTGGCTTTCAGATGGGACATAACTAATTTTCCCCTCCCTATGAACCAATACAGAGTGTGTGTCACATTACGCTTACTTATGAACAGCTATATAGCCAGCAAATGAGGCAATCTCTAACCCCTCATTGGGCATCCAGAGCATATAAATGGACAATTACAGAAACTCAAACTTCTATGACATTTTTCATCTGAAAATTGCCAGGGCTTCCTTTAGAACGGGATAAGCATGCATCTTAGAACTTGTCATAGTCACAAATATACCTAGTTATATCTCTAAATAACTCCACCTTTTCACAGACGGCAAAGGCTTAAGCAGCTTTAAACCAAAGAACCAGAGGTCCTTCCTTCAAGGCTTATAGTTCTTTGAAACAAAGAAAGGTCATATTTTAACTGTGTGTGTGTGTGTGTGTGTGTGTGTGTGTGAGAGAGAGAGAGAGAGAGAGAGAGAGAGGAAAGCCTGATAATTTGAGACTTGCACAAACGCCTATCTCTTTAAAATTGTGAAGCCACTAATCACTAGGGTTTGGATTTGATGAACTCTTGTCATTTTTTTTTTTAAGGAAGAAAAGGCTTTACAGCTGCTGCTTATGCTTATGATGTTATCACCTATTCTCATTCGTTCCTTGCTCTCTCAGGCACCGATGTCATCTTCCTGGATGTTTGAAAAGCACATCAAAAGTCATTTTCCTAATTTCTCTTTGCTGATACCAGTTCTAATCCCAATACTCAGTGTATTCCACATCCTATTTCCAGGGTCCACTGTGACGTGTTTTTATACCTTTAGATTGAAGAGAAAACTGGAATGGCCTGGGGAGACAGTGAGGCAAAGCAAAAAATTCCTCTGGAAGGATGCTCAGAGAAAGCAGGCCTTGTTAGTAGGGGCAGAATTGCGTCAGAACGTCTACTTTGATGCCCGAGGGAGCAGAGCCCAGGTCACACTGACCTGGCAGGAGGCTGTGCAAGCCGGCAAAGGGAAGGCCTTCCACCTGCAGTGTGACCAGCAAGACCCTCCCACCACGTGCGGGAAGAGCCAGTGTTCTGGTTGGCTACATTTTCCTAATAAGACTTTGCACAAGCTGCTAAATGAAGCTGGCTGCCCGGTTGAGTTCAATCCCAGCCCATTTCAGTTTACCCATTTCCTCAGAATGTAATCTCACCTCTTCACTATTGGATTCCTTCAGGGCCTTGCAACTGATGAATAGAAGCTGCCAGGAGTGGGTGGGAGGCAGGTGGGAAGGCACTACAGAAACCACAGTGCAGCACACTCAGAGGGCACCTTCTAAAAAGCCACAGAATGTGTGGGTTTCAAGGTGCAAGGGGGCCTCAGAAAACACGCAGTGCAACCCTCATCTGATTTCGGATTCCCATATGTGATTGCCCTGCCTCTGCGGAAGCATCCTGCATAACAGGGGCCCCATACTTCCAGGAGCAACTTTCTTAGGAAGTTCCTCTGTGTTTGAAACTGACATTTACCTCCCAGAAACTGTGTTTTATAAACATAAACAGATTCCTCCTCTAAAGCACCCAGTTATAAAAATGAGCCACTCTTGCAATAGAAGCATTTGATTTGAAAAAAAGATACCTCTTATGAGCCCTTTGGATGGTACGTATTAGACGAATTTGTTCAAAACACCTTAAATAAAAGTGCTACCGGCCCCCCACCCTGATTTCTACCGACCCAAGAAAATGAGGCATTCATTCTTCAGCTAGTTGCAGACACAGAGGTGCTAGTTATATAAGTAGCTGTATCTGCCATTGATCATCTATTTTGTATATTTTATATTCATTATCTTATTCTTTACATCTGTATGGTAATTTATATGTGTCATTATTTCTACCTTACAGAAGAGGAAATTAAGGCTCAATTAAATAATCTATCCAAGGAAACACCTTCCCTAAGTGACAGAACTGGGATTCAAACTTGGAACTATCTAAATGCAAAGACTATGCCTTATTGACTATCATGTAATAATATATATAATAATGTGTACATATATTCATGTGTATGAACAAATATATACTCAAATATATACTTAAGTCTTTCTATTGGGGCATGTGTATGTATTTATATGTAAATAAATATATGTGCTCACAAGTATATTTGTAAGGGTATAAAAGAAACTATTGATATACAAATATATGTAATATATATATATAAAACAAATAAATAATTATATAAATATGAAGGTAGCCATAAATACTATGTGTGACCTCACTACAGAGCTAAGCAGGACATGTGGCTTGGCTTGGTTTCATCTGCAGATTGTTACTAAAGATTGCTTTCTACCCAAGTCAACGGGCTACACACGTCTGTCCTCTTGGGAAGAACTCATCCCTTTCCCTTCAGAGGGCAGGTGCAGCCGCTCACTTCCAGGTGAGCAGTCCAGTCACACTAGACCTCCCATCCCTCTCTTTTCTGGTCATCCTTAAGAAGCCTCTCTTGGTCAGATGTTTCTAGCTCCCTAGTCTGACACTCCAGTGCCCCCCAGAACAAAGCACCCACTGGCACACCCTCATTTTTGTAAACTACTCATCATTCTCATCTCTTCCCATGGGGAGAATTGGGGTCCCAGTGTCTTGTTCTCAGCACTGGACTCTCAAGGCCTAAATGTTTGCATTTCTGAAGCTAACCTTCTGGTCTTATGTTTTAACATACTTCTCTAATTAAAGCACAGTGGGGCACCCAGGGTGTGCTCAGGAGGACATTTTTCATAGGATTGCAGCACCCATGAAGGTGACCAGAGGAATGAGTTTGCTTTTGGCCACTTTCCCCTGCCCATGGAGGTGGGTACTTGGCTGGCAGGGCCCTTGCCCTTTGCGTTTCCTTGTTTGGTGAAGCCCTCTTCAGTCCAATTTAGGGGAGATGAGCAAGGCAAGGGACAAATTGCATTGACCTGCTGGGCAGACTTCACTCAAGACCAGGTTCCTGCCAAAGAAATCTTGCTAAGGCTGGGTGCAGTGGCTGTGTAATCCGAGCACTTTGGGAGACCAAGGCTGGAGGATTACTTGAGCCCAGGGCAGCCTGAGCAGCATAGAAGGAAACTGTCTCTACAAAAAATTTTGAAAGGTTAGCTGGGTGCGGTGGTACATGCTGCTTAGGAGGCTGAGCGGGAGGATGGTTTTAGCCCAGGAAGTGGAGGCTGCAGTGAGCTATGATCCTGCCACTGCACTCCAGCCTAGGCAACAGAGACCTTGTCTCAAAAAAAAAAAAAAAAAAAAGAAAAAAGGAAAAAAAAAAAAGAAAAGGAAGTCTTGCTGAAACTGCTTCACGCCGGGGTTTTGTATATCTGGGGTGGGAATTCCATGTGTATTTTTTTATGTTTTATTTGATTGCTGGTTGAGAATAAATCATGAGAGTTCCAGGTTTGGTGTAATCCACATTGGAATCAAGTTAAGAAGCAGAGCTGAAAACCAATCTAGGAGCACTTTTAATGTTGACTGGGTCTGTTGAGTTCCCAAGACACCGATAACTTAGTGTGGAAAGGAGAATTACAGTTTGTGTTGAAATACAAGGTTTGTCGATAGAAAAGGAATGAGGGCAGTAAATGTTAAGTGATCACCTTTAGAAAGCCAGGGAACACTTCTTTGGTTCACTAAAGGAGAAATGCCCTATAGCATCTTGTCATACAGAAAAGTCGTATTTGGATTTTCCAAAAAGAAGCTGAGGCAAGTACAAGAATTTGAGTTACTCAAAAACAAAGACAGTGAGCTAGTGTCCTCCTGTGTATGTAAGCTTGGACTGGTTGGTACTGGCTGCATCCAGGGTCCATGGGGAAGAGTAGGCTGATTCATTAGTGACGCCTGCAGCTGGCATAGTGGGGAGACACAGAGACACACATGCAACCGCCTACCCTACTCCAGGGATTGCCTGGACATTCAGTGTGGTTAGGATTATTACATTTTTCTCTGGAGCTGCTAAGCTCTCTTAATGGATTTGATAGAATGAGAACCCTGCAAAGAGGTCTCAGAGGTCTTTGGAACTGGCACTCATCTGAGTCCAAAAATTATACATGGCCCCTTACTAGGGGCAGGAGAATGGGCCAGTGTCAGTCATCTCACCATAAAACCTGGTGTCCCTTCAAAGCACTTGATGCCGTATGCTTATATTCCTTTGTTCTCCCTGGTTGTTGAATTTGTGTTTGCTTTTATTTTGATACTTTAATATAGTGCCTTATACTATGTTTGCTTTTATTTTGATACCTTAATATAGTGCCATATGCTTACATCCCTTTGTTCTCCCTGGTTGTTGAATTTGTGTTTGGTTTTATTTTGATACCTTAATATAGTGCCTTAAAGTAAGATTTAGGCGTGCTCTATATTATGTGTTTTACTCCAGACGTCCTGTGTCTCTGACCAGCTTCCTTGACGGTTATCCTGGATGGGCTCTGGGCTGGTTAGCGTCATTATACCTATCAAACATGCAAGCATGAGGGGGAAGGAACAAGGCTTCTTTCGATTCACTTCTGTAACTAGTTATGCAGTGCCATAAGGTAGCCAGTGAGTATTCTGTAGGACTTAGCTGATGGCCAAAAATAGTCTTAGGGTTCTTGAAGGCATTCACATTTTGGTAGCAACTTTATTGTGATGTGGTCCAATAGAATATTCTGCAATGACAAAATGTTCTGTAACTGTCCTTTCCAAATGGTAACCACCACTTACATGTAGCTATTGATCATTTAAAATGTGACTGCAGAAACAGAGAAGCTAAAATTTTTAGTGTTGCCCAATTTGGTTAATAAAATAAAATTAAATAGCCACATGTGGCAAGTGGGTACTAGTTAGCAACACTTCTTAAGTTTTATCATGGATAGGAATCAGCCGGAGGGCTTGTTAAAACATAATCAATCCCCTGGTCCCACCATCAGGAATTCTGAATCAGGTCTGGGGTGGGATGTGAAGACCTGTATTTTTAACAAGCCTCCAGATGCTGCTTCACTTTGAGGACCCTTGACAGAGGAATCCAGAGTCATTTAACTCAGGAGTTCTTAATCAGGGACAACTGTGCCCCCACTAAGACATTTGGCAGTCCCTGGAGACCATTTTATGATCACAATTTGGGGAGGGGGATGGTACAGACACCTATTTGGTAGGTCAGGGATGCTGCTAATATCCTATAATGCACAGTACCCCCTTCACCAAACTGTGATCATAAAGTATACAGCTTAAAATGTTAGTAGTGCTAAGATTGAGAAACTGCTCACTGCTCATGCCAGTCAGATCCTGGCTGCAGAGACGGTTGTAGTAACATGTCTTCTATTTAATGTTAACCTGTGTCCTTGACAGGCTGTGACCTTATTCCGTCATCAAATATTATAATACCATTCGTTCCTTTAATCCTGAGAGTGTTGAGGAAGCTTCGACATCCTTCCCATTCAGCTGGGAAGTTGGACACTGGCAGTGGAGGCTGGTACTTGAGTGTCTTCCCCTGGATTTTACAATGGGAGCCCAGGCAGGTGTGCACCAGACACCAGGTCCTAGTGGAGTGCTGCCAGACAGGAGAGGGAGTGGCTTCTTTGCCTAGTCTCTGAGAGGAGTAGCACAAGGGATGTCTGATTTTTCAATAAGTATTAGTCAGCAGGAGCTGTGCTGGAGGCATTAACCCAAGAAATGCATTAGGATAAAAAAAATAAGGTGATGAGGCCACAGAAATGCCAAGGTTCTGCTATTCCGTGTGAAGATCATACTTGCTTTCCTGGGGCTTTGCTGCTATCAGACAGCAGCCTCTGGGAGAGGCGGTGAACATGCCCTGAAGTCCTGGGGAGCCAGAGGTCAGAGCAGGAGAGGGCCTCCCTTGAACGTCCCTTTGCCTTCCAGACCTGAAGCCAGCACACGCTTCTTCAAGGAACACAGGCACTTTCAGCTTGTTTACAGGAGCACATGATCAGGGCTTCTGGAGAATGTTGTTACTTCGGGTCTTAAAATCACACATGTGTATACTGCCTCTACCACCACTACATGCTCTACCAAAAGTCTCAGAGAGCAGTCTCCCTCACTTTCTCCATTTTTCTGCCCCCTCTTCCATTTTTAATTTCTGGACTCCAGTAGAGCTTCAGGAGCCTCTAAATGCCTAACAGCCCCCAAATCTGTAGTCTCCAGCTTCGTTTAAGTCTGTTTACAGAACTGTTTGCTTCCAGTTGCTCTGCTTAGCCGTGGAAGATCCCCAGGCCTCAGTGGTGCGTCACTGACTCAAAATTGGACGGAACTAATCTCATGGTTATATGGCCCTTCCATCTTTTTTGTCGGAAATGAAAATCTAAAATAATTCTGCAACCATCTTCATGGCCTGAACCCGCTTTCCTTTTTTAGATCCCCAAACTACTTTATAATACTCAGAAGGCCTTCTTGAGTGCAGCTGCTGTCTCTTTGTATGACACAGCTAAAGTCTATTAGCACTTTTGAATCTTTGGTTGGCCACACCCCATCACCTGCCCCCTTAGCAGCTTGGGACAGAGCCGGCAACAGTGTGTGACAGCACGGTGACAAGGCGATTAGCTCACTTGAAGATAGCATGTTCTGTCTGCAGAAGGACTCGGTCGAAGCAGGTTGGTACCCATAAAAAAACTGGGTCCCCTCAGCCTCATGCTCCCTGATCATTTCTGCTGCATCCTAGGCCCTTTCTCACCTTCATATAGCAGCTGCATGACCTGAGCAAAGTTGCTTGGTCTGAGACTCAGTTTCCTCTTTCATAACATGGAGCTAACACCGGCTCTTTGAGTTGTGTAAGTGTAACATGAATAAGTTGATAACACTTATTCATGTGTTGACACAGTGACTCGTCCATGATGGGGGGGGCGCATTCGGAAATGCTGAAGCTCTTCTGTGGTGTCCATACCTGTGAATCACAGCTCCCAGGTCCAAGACCCACCCCCGTGTGAAGGTGCAAGGCAGCATCTCTGAACAGGAAGTGAGGGGCACAAGGGAGGAGGGTGCTGCCTCCACCTCCGGATTATCCTGAGGTGTGAAGGGAATTATGCTGAGTGAGTGTGACTACACAGAGAATGCTGTATTTGTACAGAAGGCGATTTTTTATGCTTTGGCTAATGAGTTTTGACCTGTGTGAATTTGGTCTCATAATTACACAACTCAGATTTCCTGTTAGCCAATCAGACTGATGCTGTGATCTGAGCCATTTCAACAGTTCTTGATTATCAGAGCAGACACCAAGTATCGGGAAAAATAACTAATGTTCTCCTCTTCTGAAGATGTCTTACGTGAGCAGAACTGGCTTTCTGTGGTGGCAAAGCTGAAGGAAGTTTTCTCTTCCCATCTGTCAATGCCAGCCCTAGGTCCTTCCAGCATATACCTTCCCAAGCTCAAGGCAGTATAGGACAGGCTTCTGAACCCCCAAATCTATGCCCTGCAGTCACTGCGTGCCCAGAAGGACTAGACGCTCAAGGATGGCTGCTGGGCTCTGGATGGGCAGGGCTGAAGAGACCAGACAGAGAAGATGATGGAAATTCAGGGGCCTGCGGATGACCAGGTCACCATGTGAAGGTTAATAGAAGGGCATCCTAAGGCTGAAACCACACAGGCCTGTAAAGGAGAAAACAGGGAGAGGCTTCAGAGACGCAGAGTGGTTGTGCGCTCGCCAGGCAGGAGGTGAGGGCCACTTCTCCAAGGCAGTAGTAGCAGAGGTTATGTGGGAAAGTCAGGTTTGGGGTCTGTTTTAAAGGCAAAGCCAACAGGACAAGCTGAGGAAGAGGGTGACACATGTTGTTCCCATGACTGCTCCTCGCTGACGGGCTGCAGCCTGGGCCAGGAAGTCTGCGTCCACTCTAGGGACAGATACACACCTCGAAGAAGACAGTCTGAGCCACAGGCATCAGGCTGTGATTGCTTCCAGCACTTAGGATGTCAACACCAGCCCAGCAGGTTGTGGGAAGCGGCCATGGGCTTGAACTCTGCCCGTCCAGCTCTGTCTGGCCTCTAGCATTATAAATTATGTAGCTGTCTTTATCTATTATTCAGCATAATTTATTTTGGACATTTGCATTAGCAGTTTATATACAAAATAAACCAGATGCCAAAAGAGGGAGGAGAGAATTAAAATGGACATGTATGGGGGTGGGGAGGAGCAAAGGGGGGCGGTGATGGGAATGAAGAGCCCCATCATTAATCAAACACGGGCTCTGCAGTGACAGGAGGCGATGAAAGAGCAGGTTGGGAAGCACTTGGAATGAGAAAAAGCATCCGATTAGCCCTCCCCAGGTCCCAGCCTTATGTACTTGGGACATTTAGATTTCGCTTGCAGAATACCACATCTCCCACCTCCCTAGAACTACACCCATGGGAGCAAGGAGCAGCATCTGCCAAGACATGGGCAGCTGGCCCCAACCAGTTCAGGCAAGAGTCAGGGTGCCTCCCTGGGTGGGGACTCAGCACCAAACCACAGCCCTTGACCCTAGAAGGAAGTGTCTCAATTATTCAATGTCCTTTCAGTGAATTCAGTGGCTTAACCATTGTCTATCTTCACTGCCCAGTGCAATGATTTCAGATTTGGAAATGGCTTCTGACGGGAGCCTGCTTTGCACAGAAAAGTCCATTATAACCAGTTCTGGGGCACTGATGAGGAGCAAAGGAGAGGAACAGGACAGGGCCTAGGAAAAGAAGGAGGGAATATTCTTTCTGGGTCCCAATCAACTGCAGCGTTGGGAGAAACGACGAAGCAGCCACTGTGTTTTGTTTTATTTTTCTTGTTTCTTTTTCCTGCCCAAAGCCTCTAATCCTTTCCCCTGCCATTCATATCTGGCAGCAGAGAAAAAAACTGGAGGGTAGAAGGAGGCATGATCGGGAAAAATATGGGGACAGGGGTCAGAGGCAAGAAACTGCATCAGGGGAGCACTTAGAGGAAGGAAACCACATTCCAATTGCAGCAGAATCAATAAAAGATTTTGTTTTGTGTTTCTGAAACCTGCAGGGTACGACTGGAGACACTTATGAAGTACAAGTTTTTCTGTGGCAGAAAGATGTTTCCATTGTTTTCTTTTGTGTTTTGTTTTGTTTTAAATGCATCTCTGCCTTACCTTACTTGCGGACCAGTGAACTAGCCTAAAATCGAAGCTCTGTGAAGCCGGCCCTTGCCACTTCCTTTTTGAAGGCTGTCCCTTGGCCACATCTGATCCACCAGCTCCTGTCATTAGCATCCGAGTGTTAAGCCAGAGGAACTCAATCTGGGAACACCACCAACGTGACCAGTAAGCTGCAATTTAGTTAATGTGCACTCCTTGTAGGCCCTGGTTTTGGCTGGAGCGTACTTGGGTAGGGTATGTGGTGGTGATGGTGGGGAGCTAGAGAGGAAAGGGAGGGTGATGAGCTCATTTGCAAGAACTGCCCAGCTGAGATAACATTTAAAATGAACAGGAGAAGGTCCAATGCTTTGTAATCCTCCAGCAGCTGCTCATTTTGGGTTGGGATCAGGAAGGAGCACTTTGCCATTAGTCCCTGAGCCAGAAGTGGCCGGTGGTGGTTTCTGCTCTCCCTAAGCCACCTCCAAAGGGGTCACTCAGCTGTGTCCTAGGGAAGCGAAACAAGAGAAAAAGAACAAGATGGCTTGTAGGCTCCATCCATGTGTGTGGCCCCAGGGATGCCCCTGCAGATGGGCCTGGTCGGAGACGGTGATATCTTGGATGGGTTCACTGCAACTCCATGCCCGAAAAGGGCAGCTGGTGGGCTTGTTCCACTGTTCTTCAGCCTGTCACTGCACCACTCTTAACAAGTTATCCACATCCCAGAGATGCAGATTATCCCTCAGCTTAGAGGGCCAAGCTTCCCTCCAAGTGACCGAGCCTGCAAAAAGCTGCCAGACTCCCTGAAGCCTGCCCAGATCCTGCCTGAACCTAGCCCAAGGAGATGGTCGTCATTCCAGCCAAGGGCTCACCCGGGCCAGACGTCTACCTCCCCCAGGCCTGTGGTTTCTCCCACTTGAGGAAGAATTGCTTTTTCTTTTGCTGTATAATTACAAATAAAATGAAACTGACTTTGAACATATTAATGATAACAGATGGCTTCATAACATGTAAATAGAGCAATAAAAATACAAATGGGGGTCCTCCCAGTAATTAACTTTTGATTTATACAGTGCCAAGACATTTGGAGCTAGTACTGCCTTTCTCACCCATTAGGTGGTAATCCGCTTTCCATCATCCTCCTAGGCTTGGCCTTGTTGGCTTTTCCTGACCCTCCTTCCCAAGCTGAGAGGTACTTGCAAGCTTCGTGGAACTGCAGAGTGGAAATCAATGCTTGCCGTCATCTCTTTGGAATGTGTCAATAGGCTGCCTAATTAGGACAGCTATGAAGTACTTGGGGAACGTGAAGTGTTCCATAAATGCGTATTATTCTTGCTGTAATTATGATACAGTAGTAATAACTCAGCTTCTTGAAGCATTTTCACAGTAGTTCATATTCTCTTATTTATTTGGCAATCAGGCACTTTGCTATTTAAGGATGGAAAATATTCTTTGGTGCCAAGGTCATTCATTTGGATAAAGCCAATGGAGTAGAGAGATTCTGGTCTCTTGGTTCACCTTGAGTTCAGAAATATTCACAAAATCATAGTAACAGAAAACCACAGAATTAATTTTGCTCTATAGGCTCAAGGACTGAGTAATGAATCTTTTTACATCCAAATATTGGCTCCTCCGCTTACCGAGCTGGTCAACCCTTGGTCCATGACCTGCCTGACCTTCTAGCAGCTCTCTTCCCTCGTCTTTAGAATGAAAGTACTGATATCAAATTTCCCAATGCAAATGCTGTATTAATTAGCACAAGAAAGCACTTGAAACAGAGCCTAGCTCATAATAGGTGTTCAGTAAGCGTAGCTGCTATGACTGGCCACAATCGCCACAATACAGCTGAAAGAGGCCTCTAGAGATCATCTAGTTTGGTGTCTGCATGACACAAAACAAAACAAAAGGAGAAACTGAGGCCTACAGAGAGCCAGGGACTTATCCACACTCACTCAGGTAGTTTTCATAAAGGATTTGTGTCACCTCTGTGAGGCCAGTAGAGGAAAAAGGGCCTTAAGTCATGGCAAACTAGATTTAGAACTTATGAAACGAAGTTTCTAGTCTTAATTAGGTAAAAGGATGGATTAATGAAAAGCAAGATGGAAACACTACTTAATAACTATAGTGATTAACATTTAAGTGTTTTTGATAGATATCAAATATTCTTCAGACGATTTTCCATACATTGCATCATTCAATCCTCAAACAGCCCTGCGAAGCATGTATCATTAGGAATGACATTTCACAGATGAGGGAACTGTGCAGACAGGTTAAGCTACCTGCACCACTTGGCGCAGCAATTAAGTGACAGAGCTGGGATTTGAAATCTTCTGTGGTCGGGCTGGGCGTGGTGGCTCACACCTGTAATCTTAGCACTTTGGGAGGCCGAGGTGGGCGGATCACAAGGTCAAGAGATTGAGACCCTCCTGACCAACATGGTGAAACCCCGTCTCTACTAAAAATACAAAAATTAGCTGGGCATGGTGGCTCACACCTGTCGTCCCAGGTTCTCGGGAGGCTGAGGTAGGAGAATCGCTTCAACCTGGGAGGCAGAGATTGCAGTGAGCTGAGATTATGCCACTGCATTCCAGCCTGGTGACAGAGTGAGATTCCCTTTCAAAAAAAAGAAAAAGAAATTTTTCTGTGGTCACTGCAGAGCCCTCTATGAGTGAGATAATTAAGCAGGGAAACAGATTGACTGGATGTACCTCAAATTTTCTTCCAGTGCTATGATTTCTTCAACAAATATTCCCTATGTCTCCATACCACCTGAACTCCACTCCCCCTCCTGCCCCTTGGCAGGCACTGGAGTAGGCTTGGAGGACACAATGTTAACCTCATTTATGGCTCTTGCCCTCATGGAGCTATAGTCTGTGGTTCTAAAAAATGCTACAATTTGTGTTTATGTTTTTGGGGGGGTTAGGGGTGCTCCACTCCAGCCAGGACAGAGCTCCCATCATCAAATGGTGATGACTGAGATCCAAAGAACTTGCTATGACAAACTCCTCTTTCTTGTATCCCCAAAGGGATTCCATCATGACTTGGTGGTCCACTTCCCTTAATTAACTAGATGCTTCCCAAATGATGGCCTGCAAGTGTCTATTCCTGTTCATGGCCAGCTCACAGTGGCAGTGGCAGTGATGTATCTAGGTCAATCACATGTGATATTTTAACATCTAAATTAAATGGCAAGCAAGGCTGAAATCCATTACCTTCTCCATTACTACTAAAATCAAGCTAATCGGATCAATTCAGTTTTTCTCTTACAGATGGAGCTTTAGAGGGCACAAAAGCCAATAAAGAGCACAGTCACTCTGCCCTAGGAGAGAGGAGGAGGAGCTGGAAACACAGTCAACGTAGCCCAGAGGATCCCAAACCAGCCCAATTAACAACAGCAAGACCCAAGTCCACCCTGCGCCCTGAGAGAGGAGGTCCGTTGGTACCCACTCTTAGACACTCGTAGCTCAATAGATTGTTGTCATGAGCCAATCTCACTGAGATTGATAGTGATTCCAAAAAGTATTTCATTTCATCAATTCTAGTTACATCATTGCATCTGAGGAAAAGAAATTTGCCTTGGCTGATGGGCCGATGTCTCCTCAAACCTGTTTCAAGGAGACCAGCATGTGAGCAAAGGATGTTACCCTCACCAGCCTTCGCTTCTGCACACCGTCTGTGCTGCTGCCTCAGCTGAGTAGATACCAATGACCCTGGAGGGACCCTGTGAACTCCAAGGATGGCGCCTGTGCCCCAACACGGGATCCCCGTTTCACCCCAGCCGCACCCTGCACCGGCTTCTGAAGGGCTTCTCTGGAGTCACAGTACATCCTGGTGCCATCTAAGCACATAAATCAGCTGTCAGCTGTACACCCAAATATCTTCATTCTTGTGATTTTGTCAGATCATCACCGCTAATAGGATGTTGAAATTCATAAATGTGTCTATTCCAGTAATAGGCCTATGTACTGCCATCTCCCAGTTTGAAAAGAGAGAGGTTTTTGCTGAGGACACGAATTCTACACGTCTCAAGAGGGCACCTGGCTGACTTGAATTGGGGAGGTGATTTCCTCCTGGGATAGGCTGCTGAGCTCTTTAATACCGAAATTTTAAATATATCGATGGCTGTGAAGCACAGCCAGCAACCTAAGAATTGCTCAGAATATCACAGGATTTTTAAGCAAGGAAAGAAAAAAAAAAGGCAGTTCCCTTCTCCCCCTCAGGCTGGGTTCCCTGTTGCTTTGTCTGGAAATGTAGTGGCCCTCTAGCATGATGAGCATCTACAGAGCAAAGCCAGACAGTAGCCAGGAGGCCGCCTGCCTCCCAAGAGAGTGCCTTTTTATTATCAGGCGCTATGGGTACAGTTTCCTAGAGGTCCCAGCAAAGAAGCACTGGACTTACCGCTCTCTAAGATGTCCTGTGGTGCAAGCACTGGGCCCTGTGGTCACATGCAAAAGGAAATTGGGTCAGGCTTCGGCCCAGAGCATGACAGGACCAGCATCCATTTCCTGAGCATCAGTGGAGTGCCCTAACCAAGGCCGGGACCCTGCGGACTCTGCCCTGAGAGCTGGGGCTGGGTTTATCCAGCGTCTTAGGTGAGGTTTTCACGTTTATTGGGAGACCTTTGTCCTTGGGATGGGAGGTGTCCCATTCATTAATTATTGTGCTGGCTCTTAATAATTGCAGCCAGAGACTGCTAGGCTGGGCGAGCACTGATTTCCAGTTCTACCGCCGCTGCTGCCTTGACACTGTATATGCCATTCATTGGTATGGCACTGCATCTTACAAGACACGTTCCCATCACCCGCTCAATTGTTCACCATAATAACATGAGGAGGTGAGTACAGCAGGTGTCTACATCCCGGTTTTACAGACAGAAACTGGTGGAAATCTTGAGGCTGAGGTTCACAAAAGTTAAATGTGGTGAAGGTCACACAGCGTACATAAACACCGAAAAAACAGGACTAAATTCCCAGTTTTCTGCTTCTAATTGCAGTTCTTTCCACTATGTCTCATGGAAACAGAATCTCAGAGACAATTTTCAAACTCATTCACAGTCTATTCAGTATCTTCCACAGGCCAGCCCCAAGCCGAGGTGCCCGCTGGTGCTCAACAGCGCGGAAGTGTGTGGCCCTCCCAGGATGCTGCGCCCTGCCGGCCGGGCCTCCCCTCCTGGAGCCCTGCTTCTTGCCACCTGCCCCCGCTTGAGCAGCCCCTCCTATGGCTCTTGCTGCCAGGCAGCGTGGGGCCTCCCTCGAATTTATAGAAGGAGATTGGATCCTGCAGAGCCCCTCAGCATGAGCCCAGGAGGCTTCACATGAAAAATGATTGCATCGCACACACAGAGGCTGTTTAAACCTGTCACTTTAAAATATCCCTTCTCCTCTGCCCAGGCTGGGCCAGGAGGAGCAGGCCCAGGGAAAGGAAATCAGTTTAAAGTGACAGCCCTTAATTTCTGAAGCCAATCCTCAGCATTTGTGGCAGACTTTTTATGTGTTGAGGTCTCAATTTAAAACCAAAGTGTCCCAATGGCACCGCATAATTCTCTGTAAGCTTTTGCACCTTGTGCTAGGGCCTTCTTATCAGAAAAAATCCAGCACTAGGAAAAGGCTTCATCTCCTTCTTGGAGCAGGCCCAGCACAGAAGCAGGCCAGGGCATGAAAGGGACACCAAAGGCCCCCCTGGGGGAGCAAGCTGGGCCTGTTTAATTGCTTGTCTTTTGTTAAAAGCTGCCTGTTACCAGGTTGCCTGGGGCAAGGACGGGATGCTCAGCATTCAGTTAAAATACATTTCATGATTGGAGGCTAGCTCTGACCCAAAGCCTGGTTATTTGTTAAACATAGTAGTACCCACTTTATCCGTGGTTTGGCATGGTCTGAAAATATTACATGGAAAATACCAACCAAATCAATTGTCGTGGTATTGCAGTGCTTGTGTTCAAATAACTCTTGTTTGACTTCACAATGGCTTCAAAGTTGGCAATTTGAATATGTCAAAGAGAAGCTATAAAGTGCTTCCTTTAAGGGAAAAGGTGAAAGTTCTCAAATTGATAGGGAGACCAAGAAAAATTGTATGCTGAGGCTACCGTGATCTACAGTAAGAAGAAATCTGTGAAATTGTGGAGAAAAAAATGTGTCTAGTATACGCAGGATTTGGTATTGTTGGCAGCTTCAGGCATCCACTTGGGGACTTGGAATGTATCCCCCGAGGATAAGGGGGAACTGCTGGACAAGTTTTCAGCATCCCACAAGACTCCACTTTGTTTTCACTTCTTCCAGGAAGTCCTCCCAGACCTGTGCAAAGCCTTTACTCTGTGCAGTTAATGAGTATTTCCCTGTCAGTTTTACTGTGTGTGTGCGTGTGTGTGTGTGTGTGTGTGTGTGTATGCATCGTGAATGCATCATTTGTCATCTAATAAGCTCTACTGAATGCGTATATTCTCACTTAAGTGCCCAAGGCAATAGCTTGACTCTATTAGATATTTCAGAAAAAAGCCCTGCTAAGATTTTTATCCAGAAGCAGAAAATGATCAATTTAAAGGATTAAAAAAGAAGAAAGCTTCCCAGTGCATCCCACCATGTCTTTTCACTCACCATGGTTTTAGAGTTTAGTTCCAAGAACACAGTTAGCTGCTTGGAGATACTTGCTGAATGAATGAAGAACTGAATACATGTTTGCATTTGTATGGCAACACCACTTTCCAAATTACATGGAAAAGAGAACACTCATCTTGGTGCATGGTGGCATGAAGTGTGGTGAGGGTGGTGGGGCTCCTAGGGAGAGGCACAAATGCTAAGTGACAAATTTTCATAAGCTCTAGATTGTGGCAAAGGCATTCACACTCCCACTCTTATGGCCAGGGCAAGGTGTTGGAGAGCCAGCTGCTGTCATTTATTTCTTTCTCTGCCTCTCCCCCTCAACTTTTCTGTAGTCCCAGAAGTGATGGTGACCTAAGGAACAAAAGCACAGGCCTTGAACCCTAACTGAAGCAAGAAGGTTTCTCTCTAGTCCCCCACCACACCCAAACCTTCTTAGTTTATGAAGTTGCTACTTTTAACAAGCGCTTATCTGGTACTTTGCATTCCTAGAATGTTTGGTGGTCATAACTCAGTTAATTAATTGCACACAGTAAAAGGCATCATAAAAGTAGATGGCATGCAGACAGTGGGGCAGCCTCAGCCTGGCCGCCCATCCCAGCACCTCAGGGCCAGCTGGAGCCCATTTCACTGAGGACGTCCCGTCTTCCTGAGTTGTCTACTTTCGCTAAGTGCTGCATTTCCAGGTTGCAGGACTCTGCTCCAGAGCTCTGCTGATCTGGTACTAGTATCCCTACTGTTTCTGAAATGTGGACAATCAGAGTGAAGAAAAGGGAGAAGAAAAGGGAAGGCAAGTACTTCCAGGAGCCTGTGATTCAGACACAGGATCTGCCACCTCTCATAACCAGGGAGGGTGTGCAGGGCGCTTTCCACACATTTGCAAACAGATTTAATAATAATGTGTCAAATTCCCTGCTAGCAGCACACAAGAATATGAAGGAGGGTGGCAGAATGAGAAGCAATGCAAGGCCATGAGCTCTTCCTTTGTCTGTTCTAGCATACGATCTGATTTTCCTTCAAATGGACATTTCATAGAAGCATAATCAACCACCTAAGGAGTAGCTAGGGATGAAACATTTGAGGATAAAAATTAAGCTCCAGCTTGGGTACAGCAAGTGGTTCTCCTCTTCTGCCCCTTGATGAATAACAGGCAGTGTAGCAGCATGGAGAAAAGATTGGCCCCTGTACCCCAAAACCCAAGATCAAATCCCTTCACATGTTAGTACTGCTTAACCTTACTGACTTTCAATTCAAAAAAAGAGGGTGAGAGTTGGCAGCACAGAACAGTCTGCACTCCATGGTGTTTTAAGATTCATGGGTGAAGATGTCATGTCTGGAAAAACATTCCATTGTAATTTTAGGGCAGAGCTCTCCTGAGATCCCCAGTTGAAAACGGCCTCATCTCCCATTTCTCTTTTGGCACCTCTCACAGCACCTAGCTCAGCGTTAAGCACAGTAGATACCTCCCAGCACTGTGTTGGAATGCAGCAGTAATGGAGATCTCAGGCTCTGAAGTCAGACTTGCAGCTCTTCACCAGCTCTGTGACCTTGGCAGTATGCATAACCTCCAGAGACATGGTTTCTGTCATGGGGTGGTAACTATACCTACATTACACATGAATTAAATGAGACCACACATGTAAAGAGCAAGCAACCAGTAAGCCCTCAATGAAGATAAGCTCTTATTGTGAAAGGAGAGGGGGCATGGAAAGTCAGAAGAAGGGAGGGAGGATCAGGCAAGGAGATCGGAAGTCAGTAGATTAATATGGACACACAACATAAAAGGCTTAGGATCCTGCAAGGAAGAGACCCACCAGCCTCATCAGGAGGGGCAAAGGAGAGGAAGAGAGATGACACAAATTCACTGTAGGCTGCTGGATTTACTCACAAGTCTGAACTTTTAGTTGCCTTGAACCTCACTGTATGCTTCCATAGCAGAAGGCGTGACCCAAGCAGACCAGAGGCTTTGTGAACCCAGCCCTAGTAGCTCCCCAGATGTCCTCCAGCAAGAGTGAATTTCCAGTGTGGGCAGCTCCATACTTGGTTTTCAAGGAAAAAAGATAAAAACTGCTCTTTGATGAGAAACCATATGGTGTGGTAGAGAAAGCACAGGATTTAGACTGAGGTCTAGTTTTGAATTCCCGAATTACTGACTGAGTTTCTCAGAGAGATAATAAAATCTCCCAGTTTCTCTTCCTTCATCAGAGGTATAACTATGTCATAGCATTATTGTGAGGCATAAATGACATAAAAGAACATGGAATGGATGTGCAAAATTTGATGCACTATAAAGTCATGACAGTTATTAGGACTTGGAGTAAGAAGAAGCAAATGTTTGGTTGTAAAAGCAGAGATTCCAGATGTGAAGCTCATGTGAAATTTAAAAAACACCACCTCACTCTTCAGTTCATCCTGTTATGTGACACAGCACATGCACATACACAAAGAAGCCGATGGTGAGGAGACATTATGACATTGCTTTGATGGATTTACTTATTTACTTATTAGACTGTTTTGAACATCACAACTTCATAAACGTTTCAAACAGGAGAGAAAAAGTGGGAGAAAGATGAGGGGAAAAGAGACCCTCACCAAACAGGTCTGACTGCCATCGAGTGAATAAAATTACCTCCTAATCAAATGCATCATTAAAAGTACCGACATTAGAGCCCAGTGCTGACAGCTTTATGAGTAAAGCATTTGCAGTTAATTAGAATATACTGCCTTTGTAGTTGGGATGGCATCAGGGGTGCTGTTTGACTGCAGCTAACTGACACCTGCTTCCACTGTATGGAACTGGGTACCTGGACCTTTCTGGGGGGTGGGCCTTCTTCTAGTCTGCTTTTGCAGGTATCAATGGCCAACACTTAACCTGCAAACGCTATCCTGGACCATGTAGCAACTAAGCTTCTTTCCAAAAGATCAACTGCAACCTTTGTGAAAATATATCCAGAGAAATTGAGTACTGAAAGAGGGACTGAGTTTCCAGACTGGGGATAAGATATATCTGCACCTCCCAGGTGCTATACCATCCTTTGTAGGAAGGTTGTGCAGAGGCACAGCACATGCCATCCCCAAATATGCCACTTTGGTCTATTGATTATTTTGAGCTGGAGGAAATTGGGAAACGTCAGATGTAGGAAGGATTCTCTGCCATCCCCCTTTCTACCTACAAGTGGGGCATAAAAGAAAGTTGCCCTCCCTGTACCAGGAAGAGGAGAATGCTCTTATTTCTGGAGATGGAGAGTCAATGCCATGATGAATTAGTATAAACAGCCCTACTAAAACAACCCTTATCTTCCATTAATTTCCTCATATATTTTTGAGTCACTCATGCTTTGCCAGTGCTTTATCCTCTGTCTTGTCACATCTCCACATTTTATTGCTCTTTGTTAAAATGGTAAATAAGTCTCAAGTCTAACCACTTTATTAGAGTTTTCACTTCTTCCTATGAAACCCCTACCCGTAACAAATATTTAACCTCAAATAAAATTGGTATGCTTTTCTACTGTTAATCTGTCTTTTGTCAGCATCATCCATAGGCCTTAGTCACAGAATCTCAGAGTAGAGGAAAGGTCTTTCCTTCTCCACAGATGATAACTAGCATATCCATGGAGCATCCCCGACCCGCTTCCCAGACCAGCTGACCTGCCCTCCTCTGACAAGCTCCAGACCAACATCAGGCAGCTAGTCTCTAACTGCTCACTGTTCCAGCTATGTTAGATAATGTAAACAACTGCAGAGCCAAACAACCATCTGCATTAACTAGGAGATTGGAGAAGTCACAAAATAGATTTTCCCTGAGCAAGAAGACAATGGGAATATTAAGAGAGGGATTAGAATTGTCGACTTTTTGTCCATATTGATGGAAACTTATAATTGCTTCCCAAATCCTACTTTTCCAGATCCATTTTCTAAATTTTGTTTTATTTTCTTAAAAAAAAAAACAGTTTTTACTTCTTTCTATGAATAACCAAATCTCTTGTCTCTGGAAATGGCCCGAAAATCTTTTTGGAGGATTACTTAGAGGCTTCTTCGGTCTCTAGGAAGGGCCACAGCAGTCAGTACAAACTTGGCCTTTTTAAACCTAACCACCATTCTAATGATTCATTAGAAACATGGAATGGGAAGCAGGTCATCCAGTGTGAGCAAGGGAAGGGGAGTGCCCAGGGCCATGCGGAGGACTTTTCCTGGAAGGGCCTGGACTGGGCGCGGGCCTCCTGATGGCACAGCCCAGAACTATGTGTGACCGTGACCCCTCCTCTTGTTTTGGCCTCAGAGGATGATCAGAGCAGCTAGTCATCTCCCCCCTCCTCCATCATTATACACATTTGCAGACAGTTATTAAATCACTCCTCAGCCTTCTTCCCCAAGTTAAACCATGCTAGTTCTCTAGCAGTTATTCAGTGGTTTCATTCTCTAAACTCCTTAATCACCTGCGGATCTCTCCAAGCCATTTTTAAATATCTGATTTGAAAAGGGAGATGACGTTATCTTAAAAGAGCCAAAGACGCAGTCAATCATTGATAGAAACCCTTGGGAGTAATGATCAAAGCCCAGGCGCGTCTCTGGCCAAGCCTATTTCCATGGTGCGGAAGGTCTGTTGCCATTTCAGAGGTACCACACAAGGAAGATGGCGTGTTCCTCCCTAATGCCGTATTAACTGCGGCTGCAGACATTTGTAGAGGTTGCTGGGTAATTGAATGACCGACAGCAGTATCGGAGCTGTGCACCAAGATAAGGGTAATCAAATTTCATGCTTCAGGGGCTCCGCGGCTTTAGCTGGCCACCTCTGGGTCACAGAGATTCCTTTCCCCACCCAACCACACTATCTTTTCCTACAAATAGTTCTGCACAATTGGTCAGTTGCATTTTGTGCTTTTGTGTTTTCCTCTGAAGAGTCCCCCAAAGGCAATTCCTAGAGACAAGTAACCCTCAGTAAGAGACCAACGTGGGCCAGTTATTCAGACACCCCAGAGCTCTCAGGAAAATGAATCCCTGTTGTTTTTCATCCCCCACTCCTAAGAGGCAGTTGATTATTTATGTAACTCTAGTACCAGACATCCACATGGGGACCAGGGAATGAGAACAAAGGCAGGGAAATAAAATACAAGAAAGGGAAAAGAGGAGAAGGGAAGGGAAAAAAAAAGCAACTAGAAAGGAATCAAACATATTCAACTCCAACAACGCCAAAACAAGGAATGCTTGTGTCAGCACCAGCACCCAAGCTGCTTTATAAGACGTGGCAAAAGTCAGAACACATTGCATGCAGCTGTTGCCTATAAGAGCTGCAAGAGATAAGCTGTTAGGAAACTGAATGCTGGCTCAACAGCCCCCCACAATATTACTCCCTGAGGTCCTAAAGGCACCCATTAGGGACCCTAGAAGGGCTTCTTTCCGCATTGATACCTGGATTTTCTGGCCAAGGTCATTCACAGCCATTAGCTCAGAGCTACAACAAATGGGTGGGAAGTCAGGTATCAGATCTGGATTCAGTTACCACCTCAGACAAGAAAGTGACTGTCCCTTGCCTCATCTGTGAAATGGGAGGGTTGGACAAGATTTGCATGAATGCACTTTCCGTGTTTGAATAAAATACCTTCCCTGTTATCAGCAGAGAATAGTTCCAAGACTTCCAGTGGATGCTTAAAACTGAGAATGGTCGTAAAAGCTGTATATACTATGCTTTCTCCTATATATACATCCCTGTGATAAAGTTTAATTTATGAATTAGGCACAGTAAGAGTTTAACAACAACTAATATTAAAATAGAACAATTATGACAATACGTCAGCATCACTAATCTTGCAATTTGGGGCCATTATTAGGAAAATAAAGGTGCACTGCAATAATCCCCACAGTCGATCTGATAACCAAGGCGGCTGCCAAGTGACTGCCGGGCAGGCAGCATAGACAGTGTGGAGATTCTGGACAAAGGGATGATTCATGTCTGGGGTAAGACGGCACAGGACAGCGTGAGGTCTCATCATGCTACTCAGAATCGCACACAATTTTAAACTTATAAATTGTTTATTTCTGGAATTTTTATTTAATCTTTCAGGCCACAATTGACTGCAGGTAACCCAAGTCACAGAAGCCACAGAGAAGGGCCCACTACAGTAGCAAGAATTGTGGGGAAGGAGTCCCCTGCCTGAGCTGAGAAGCTTTAAGAAGTGCTATCTAGTTTGTCTGGAGGAAAACTTCTTACCCAAAAGATATTTTCAGAAGTGATCACTTAATGATAGAGCAGCCAATATTTCCACTGTTGTTTCTTGTTTCAAAGTGAGTTAATGTGAAGGAATTTGTGTAGACAACATTTAGAAAGGTTGTGCTTCAGATGAAAGCACCCAGAATTTGCACACCCTGGGATGAGGGGTGGGGTCCACATGTCCCGGCCGCTACAGCGTCTTCTCCCATCACCCAATCACTTCTCGGTGGACACAGCAAGGGTTCAGTGAGCATCTCTTGAGAAGTTAGTGTGCTCTGATTGCCATGCTGTAAACAGTTAAGTACAGTGAGGTATATTACCAAGGCCAGGACTATAGTTAACACAGTATGTTTGGGTTGAGGCAGGGGAATGACTTTCTAGATGGAGGGAATGGAGTGAAGAAAGTCAGGGGATGCAAGATTTTCTGACACTTTTAGAGGACCAAGTCATTGCAAGAGGGAGGGTGTTAGGCTAAAGGTAGCCAAGAGTTATGGAGGGTCTAGACTTTTTTCCTTAACGCATAGACAGAGAAGTAATTGATGGGATGAGAAGCTTGCAAAAATAATTCCCCTTCATCCTTCCTTTCTTCAAACTATGTGACCCTCTAAAGGCTCCTGGTCCTGGGCACACAGAGCTGTGACTATGTATCAGTGTGCAAACACAGATCACACATGGGTTAAGGCTGAGGAAATTCATCTATCAACCCCACTGCCAAAGCCCAGCCAGGTGCAGAGTTGGAGCTAGGATGTGCCTGGTGCCAGAGGATGGGAGAGAGCCAGGGCCCTGAAATACAAGCTCATCCTATTCATATGATAATAGCTATTCTTTATTGCATTATTATTACATGCTAGGCACTGCACTAAGTGCTTTACAAAAGTAATCTCATACAACTGTGACATTGCAGCTAGTAGCATTCCTTGCTTATAGGTGGAAAAACTAAAATCAAATGGATTAAATCATAGTAGTATTTGTGAATCAGTATCAATTTTAAGTCTATCAGACTGTAGACCATACACTTGACCCTATATTACCATGTGCTGTGAGTGACAGCACGGATGGCGGGACCAGGCATTCTAGACTGTCTTCCTCAAAGGCAGTCTGGATCTGTGCTGCTGTATACAGAGCCACTATCCACAGGAGGCTATTGGGCACTTCCAATGCAATTAGTCCATCCTGAAATGTGCTCTAAGTATAACACATACACTGATTTCAAAGGCTCAGTACAAAAAGATGCAAAATAAGAAAAAATTCTTTACTGATAAATTTATGTTGATTACTTGTTGTTACAATTATAATGTCTCAGCTCTACTGGGTTAAACAAATTATTCAAACTAATCTCACTTGTTTCTTTTTATTTTTTTAAATGTGGTTCTGGGAAACTTAGAATCACCCATGTGGCTCACATGACTGTATGCAGTGCTTCTCCCGACAGTGTTGGCTTAGCCTGTGCTCCGATGTCCTAAGCCTGCAAGTGCAGGCTTTTCCTCTGGTCATCAGAGCCAGCCTCCCTAAGAAGCCTGAAGATGGCTACTGAGGAAAGGAGGTTTTCTGCCTCTGAGTCATAAAGCAATGTTTCCATTTAAACCCAAACTCTCATCAGAGGCTACCCCTCCCAGTCCTTGAGGGGAAAAAAACGACAGTATTCTGTGTTCATTAGTTAATATTTGCAAAGTGCTTTGAAGATGAAATGCACTACATAACTGCTAATAATAGCCCACTGTACTTCTGTGGGCCTTTCATCTGGAGATTTCAAAGTCCCCACCACAGGCAGCCATTATTGTTCCATTACTCTCACGTTAATTGTGCATCATTGGGGTGCTGGATCATTATCGTCTTCACTACCTGGCCCTAGGCAAGCTGGGTGGGGAAAGAGTAGCAACCAGTGAAAACAGGGAGTGAAGCTCTCCTTCATCCCAGTCAGCTCAGAAGGCTGCAGTCACAGGTGTGCAGGGGAGGGGTGTCTGCACAGGGACCCTGACAAAGTGCACTGGATCGTGCTTTCTTTGGGAATTGCCCTGCTAAGCTTGCAGGGCTTTCATGAAGCTGGGCACACACGGAGTACTTGGTTGGACCTTGCTGGTTGACAGGGCTGCGTGGTGGAGTTGTCTGACATTCTATTGCTGGCCTTGGTGGAGGATGTAACAGCCTTGGAAATGAACAGTCTCAGCTCTTAAATTCGGTGTTCAGTCCAGTACAGACCAGGCCTTGCTTGGATCCCTACCGTTTTCTGCAGTCTACAGTTGGCTGAGACAGGGGAGTGACATCTAATGCTGGGTTTAATGGAGCAGAGAGAAAAAGCCTGCAAAAATAGAAAGGGGCCCAGGGGGAGCTAAGGGGAAGCCATTGGCCCAGGGGCAGCCAAGTCCTCAGCCCCCGCCTCAGGTGCAAAGTGCCTCAGGAATGTCACAGTGCAGGCCTTAGGGCAGCCTCTGCAGCTGACACCCCACCCCCTGCCTGCCAAGTGAGAAAGACCAAAACGTAAAGTATCTCATCAGGTGTGAAGCCACGGTGCAGTGTGACATCCCCACCGAGGAGAAACTCCTTCATCCTAATTACAACCACCAAGAAGTCAGCCAGCGTGAGATGGCACAGCTGGATTTCCCCACTGCTCAGGAAGAACTGCTGGAGATGCCAGAGAAGGCAGGAGATAGAGAGAGCTCAGGAACACAAAGAGCCCAGGAATGACAAGCACTCCACCACCGGGCAGGGGCTGGGTGTGTGTATACACAAGCTTTTATAAAAGGAATAAAATGTGTCATTTTAGATTGGATAAGTTGAACATTACTAATTAAGAAATTACTTAATTATGGAGAAGAAAATAAAATGAAGGTGTTTTGCCCTTGAGGGAAAAAAAATCTTCGACTTGCTAAATCAAGGAAATGATTAGATTCCAATTATTCATTAAATAATTGGAAATGGCGCCAACGAAAGCATTAGAGAATGTGTGTGCTGCTCAGGCCGCCCAGGAGCTCTGCCTTCTTTCGAAAGCCTCTGCGTTCTGTGCTTTCCTCCTGTAAATAAGTCCCCTCTAGAATGGACTGAATACTCCCACACTTGGGCTTAAGAGGAGTAAAAAACAAAACAAAACAAAACAAAAACAAAAAACAAACAAACAAAAACCTCAGACTTCCTTGCACTCTGTCTCATGTTAGGTATGTCTATCCAGAATGTTGTATTTATTATCCCTCAACTATGCTTAATTTCTGTCCACCAAGCCTGAGCTTTTCCCAATCCCACACATGGCTCTTCAAAGAGTACATTACAAATCCTATCCACTGTTCACTGCCCCAGACACCCATGTTATATCGTGATGTCTCTGTTCGTCACCTGGCTCACCGGTCTTCATTCTACATCTCAGATGTGTCTCCATCATGGACCACAAGAGCTAGCAGTGAGCCCACCAGGCCTCAGAGATACAAATCCCCAACATTCTAACATTCTTTTTCAAAATGACATAAAGAATGCTCTTTGTTTAAACACTGAGCTTGCCCAAGACTTTACTTCTGTGTAGATTACTCCTCTTTCTCTAGATAACCCTGCCTGTATTTTCAATCGCCTCCATTATAAGTCACCTTAAAGTCAACACACTCAGCATTCTCATCACCTCCTTCTTAGGCAACAAGTATCACCTCCAAAATCATTAGACTTAATTTCAAGGAACTTGAAGGTCTCTCAAATCTTTTATTCCTCCAGGTTAAAAACCAAAGTCAGATCTCATGCATCTCTTTACCTTTCCTCCATATCCAATCAGTCACGACCCTCTGATAATTCTTTCTTTGTGGCAGGCTACCCTCTATGTATTTAGCTTTTAGAGCTTCCATTCATTTATCTTGTTTGCACTTAAAGAAAGTTGAGGAAGTAGACAGATAAAACACAACCCTTCCTCTTTTCCTCGATGGATAAAGAGATGGAAACTCATGCTTAGGTGCACATCTGACATCATTTACTGGGACAGTCTTGACACCACCTCCCCAGGAAGCCCTCCCTGAATCCTGAAGACCAGTTTTGTGTCCTCTTTAACTCCTATAACATCCAATGGTTCCTCCATGGTTAGTATTAAACTGTTAGATCCGTGAGATCAGTAACTATTTTCGGTCATTTCCACATTGCTCAGGAGTGTGCGTGGAAGATAATAAGTGGATTCTTAATTATTCCTGATAAATGAATTCATGCACAAAAGCAAGTAAATGAAATCATATTCCTAAGATCTCTTACACAGCTAGGAAATGGTAGAGCCAAAGCTAAGCACTCAGTTCTTTTTTCCACTGGGCACCTAACTGGTATCCTCGGCATATGCTTCCAGCATATGGTCAGATTAATTATGTAGGCATGTTTTATCGTCATATATCATATCATTTTAAAAAGCTCTTCACTTGTTTCCAATTACATAACTGATAAAAATCTAAATACCTAACTAGCCCTCACTCACATTTAAACCCTATTAGGAAATCTTATAGTTGAAAGAGATCATAGATAATGCAGTTCAGCATCCCTCCTAATATAGGGATTCCCTCAGAGGCACTCTTTTCCCAACATCCGAAGAGAAAAGCACTGGCAGTTCCCACCGCCCTCAGGAGTACACCCTCATGCCTCATGGTTCACACTCCCCCCGCGGGCCATCCTCACAACCGCAGAACTCCCCACTGCCAGCAACATCCACACTTCCACGCATGTATTTCTCATGCTGTTCCCTCCTTTTCTACTGTTCAAATCCTGCCTACCTTACAGGGCTAGAAAGAGGAACACCTTCAGAAGTTCTTTCCCTGGTATACCCCAGTTAAATCCATCCAGCAACATCTTTTTCTGCAACCTTTTAGAACTCATTATCTTGCACACTTAGATCAACCATTTATTTTTATTTGACCCTCATAAATGTTTATGACTTACACGGCAGCTAGCTTGTGAGAAGTTTGAATCCTTCCCTCTGTTGCATTCTCGGAAAATAAATCACCAAAGATGTATTGAGGCCCGATAAGCCAGCCCCTGTGTGCAGGGTGTCTTCACCCGCATTTTGTGCATGAGTCATCTGGAGAAGATTTACAGAATGCCCTCCATTACCACATCACCAAGTAGAGGAAAACTGAGCGTCAGAGAGACAAAGTGATATCCTAACAATCAAACACTGAGTGAAGTGGCTCTGCTATGGTTTTAATCCGAGTGCCCTATTTGCACACAGGCATTTTTAGTAATCTGCTTGGGTTGCTGAAACAAAGCACCGCACACTGTGTGGCTTCGATGGCAGAAATTTATTTTCTCACAGTTCCAGAGGTAGGAGCCCGAGAACCAGGTATCCACAGGGACACGTCCTCCTGGGGCTGTTCCCAGTGGATTGCACACGGAGAATGCTATGTCCCCATGTGTTCTTTCTTTGTGCAGGTGCCTCCTGGGGCCTCTCCTTGTCCTCATAAGGGCACTAGTCACATTGCATTAAGGCCCAATTGTTATGATCATATTTAATTGTGTAATTACCTCTTTTGAAAGATCCTTTCTCTAAATACTGTCACACTCTGAGGTACTGAGGGTCAGGACTTAAACCTATGAATGTGAGAGAAGGGGAGGGGACAAAACATAGCCCCTAACAGGATTCCCGCTGCACTCTCTACATAACTGCTCTGTGCCTGTGATAAATACTAGCTGAGTAAACCTGAGAGGCTGCTGTTACTTTTGAAAATGGAATATCATACATGTGTTTGTGATTATTTTGCTTTTTGGCAGATCAAAAGAAATAAAAATACATTTTAGAAAAAATAGTAAAAAGTAAAAGTCAAACAAAATCAGGCAGTACAATGAAAAGAACTGTTACATCGTTGCCTCTGCTTTCGGTTTCTTTTTGGTATTCTCTCCCTGGACTGTCCTTGCCCGGGAAATGGGGAGCTCATCGTGTGTTCACTGCTGGCAATTGCTTGGAGTCTGAAGAGACCTGTGAAACTCGAGAATCTACTGAAACTTGCAGGAGTCCAGAACTCAGTGCAAGCAAGATATTCCTGAAAGTGACGGTTTTCTAACGCCAGTTACAAGGCTGAAAGAATACCTAGTACAGTACTTCAAACCTTGAGGGTACTCAAAAACTAGGCCAAATGAAGTGCCTGGAGTGGGGTTCCTGCTGTGGGGATAGAGACAGCTTTTCCTGCAAAGGTGTGGGCTGGGCTTCCAGGTGAGTAGCAGTGAATGGAGTGAGCCGATTCGCCACTTTCACCTGCAGTTATTTTTGTTGCAATAACCAGCCACCAAATAACTTGATCCCAGGGAGAAGAAGTGAGAACCATTTATTCTTGCAGGTGCAGTGGAGCAAGGTTCAGTGACTTATTGTCAATGTGTTCACAGGAAGGTGAGAAGGCCCTGCAGAGGGGACCAAGCATCTGCTTTAAGAAAGAGAGTAAAGCAGATAATGTTGAGAGGCAGAGAAAGGCAGAGCAAGGCCTCTGGAAAGACAGAGAAGCCAGCCAACCACATGGCTTCAAAGTCCTTAGTGTCGGTCTTTACTTTCCTTAGGGCACTGGAAGTTTTTGCAGGGAAACTGGAGGTGAATGACAGAGCAAGACATTTGTTTCAGTATGGATTCTCACAGAAGCAGACACTGAGATGAGGATATAAAGACAAGTTGCTTGTTTGCAAAATAAAGGGAAGTATGGTCAGAAAAGCAACTGCTGCCAGCCAATAGGACTTCATCCTATTCGGGACGCTCTTGGAGCTAGTGTAGGACACATATCTCAGAGTTATTGCACTAGAGATGGGCGAGCGAGCTGCAATGCGTGCACACCGACTGCTACAGACATTGAGGGAGCTGCTTCAGGAGAGGGGTGGACATGCATCCAGCCTCAGTCCTTGCTGCCTGCCTGTCAGGACGGAGGGGCTCCAGGAGTGAGAAGGCAGACTCCACCTTGGGACAGAATATGCAAATGCAGACAGCAGAAAGTCAGAGGATGGGGTAGGTGCAATAGCACTGCTAGCCCATTAGAGCATGGAGTGAGGACGCAGGCTTTGGAATCAGACTACCCGGCTTGGAATTCCAGTGCCACCATTCAGTAGTGCAGTGCCCTTAGCCGGGTAACTTAATCCTTTACATTTCAATGTCTTCATTTGAGAATAGCAAAAATGACAAGGCATGGACATACCTGAAAGGGCTGAGGTAGGATTGAAGGAGATAAACCTAAATACTAAGGGCAATGCTCTTAGTATTTGCCAAGCACCCCCAATATGTTAGCCATTAGTTCTGTTAACCGTTAACATCATCAAGACCAATGATTTAACCTAGTAAGGTAGCAAACAGTATGTTCCTGAATGCATGGGGTGTAGAACAGGTAAGTCCTAGAATACACGTGGTCTGTGATATAGTTTGGCTCTGTGTCCCCACCTAAATCTCATGCTAAATTGTAAACTACAGCATTGGAGGAGGGGCCTGGTGGGAGATGATTGGATCATGGATTTCCCCCTTGCTGTTCTCGCGATAGTGAGTTCTCATGAGATCTGACTATTTGAAAGTGTGTGGCACTTCCCCCTTTGCTCTCTCTCTCTCTCTCTCTCTCTCTCTCTCTCTCTCTCTCCTGCTCTGGCCATATGAGGACTGTACCTGCTTACACTTCTCCTTTGGCCACAATTGTAAGTTTCCTGAGGCTTCCTCAGCCATGCCTCCTGTACAGCTGGTGAGGCTGTGAGTTGATTAAACTTCTTTTCTTCATAAGTTACCCAGTCTGAGGTAGTTCTTTATAGCAATGTGAGAATGCACTAACACAGTCTGAGAAGGTTTGAGGGGGAGGCATTGTACCCTGAGATGGTGATGCCTGCCAGGCAACAGGCAGCCAGGCCCTACTGCCCAGGGACTCTGTACTCTGGAGGCAGTCCATGAGGATGTGCGGAATGTCCCCAAATGCCTGTCTTCCTCATGATTTCCCTGGGTTGATTCTACTGTGAGTCTGCCATTACATAAAACATGGACTTCAGGGAAGTTGCAATCAGGTCTCAAGGGTGCAGGCTCCTCTAGTTCTTTGGGGTGTGCAGCCATATAGCACAACAGGCAGCCTTGCTCTCAGCCAGTTCTGCACTATGGGGGAAATTCAAAGACAGGGATGCACAAATTTTGGATAACTCAAAATTATCTGAATTGGAGAATTCAGTTCTGAAAAGTTATTTACAGTTAACTTTTAGGAACTTTTAGACACAGTAGATTGTCTTACACCAATATTAAAATGAGTCTCTATTGCATTAGCACAGACCAACTGGCAGTTCAAGGGGCCAGATCAAAGCCTTCTGAATGGTAAGAGAAGCCATGTGGGAACTGCCTTTGCCATTGATGTAGAATGAAACCTCATGAGCACCCAAAGCCGCCATTAGGTCCAAGGAGAGAACAAGAATCCTGGAGTGACTGAGTTAAGATCTTCCTGAGGCTGGTGTGTCAAAATCTCCAGCATATTTTTCCCATAGCTCAAGGTGGTAGAGCGCACATTCATTCTTTTACTCCAGATAACTTCAGCATGTTTTAAAGTCAAGAAGCTTGGTGAGTTACAATAGCAAAGACTTGGAACTAACCCAAATGCCCATCGGTGACAGACTGGATAAAGAAAATGTGGCACATATACACCATGGAATACTATGCAGCCATAAAATAGAATGCATAATATCCTTTGCAGGGACATGGGTGAAGCTGGAAACCACCATTCTCAGCTAACTAACACAAGAACAGAAAACCAAACACCACATGTTCTTACTCATAAGTAGGAACTGAACAATGAGAACACATGGACACAGGAAGGGGACCATCACACACTGGGGCCTGTTGTGACTTGGGGGGCAAGGGGAGGGAGAGCATTAGGACAAATACCTAATGCATTCTGGGCTTAAAACATAGATAATAAGTTAATAGGTACAGCAAACGGTCATGGCACATGTTATGTAATGGACCTGCACATTCTGCACATGCATCCCAGAACTTAAAGTAAAATTAAAAAAAAAATTTTTTTTAAAAAGCTTGGAGGGAAAGGGGTCTACTTGTTTCATACTTGCATATTAAAATGAAGAGCTCAAAAGTAATTCAGTGCACATTTATTATCTCTTACTATATGATGAATTCCACGTCTCAGGCATAGAGGATATGTAGACTGTATCCTGTAAACTGTTCACAGTGGAAGGGTAGAGAAACGGAGTTAGAGAACATTGTGATAATCACTAAAGCAGAAGTAGAGACAGGGTTCTATGGAAAAGCAAAGGAGGGCAAGTAACACATGTTAGTTTAGAAGACTTTCCAGAGTTAATAATGAATGAACTAAATTATGAAGCAAGAGCAAGTTTACAGGTGGCAAGTTGCGTGGGGGACAGTAGCAGGCACACTCCAGACTGATGAAACAGTCTGTGCAGAGGAAGGGAAGGGTGAGAATGCAAACTGAGTCAGGGTGCATAAGTAGCCCAGTGCTGCTGAAGGTCAGGGAGAGGACAGATGCAGAGACAGCCAGGGCAAATTTACATTTAATGTGGATGCCATGAATTCTTCTCCATTTCGTATACAAAGCACTCAAAACCTTTTCAATGTTTTTTTGAGTAAGAAACTATACAATTATTATAATTTTGTTACAGAAAATAGATGGAAGGTGTAAGTTTGGAAACCAGGAGACAAGTTAGAAAACTAATTTTCAAGCAAGAAATGATAACAATAGTACCGGTGGGAATGGTCAGTAGAAGACAATTAAAACCTGTTAGGTGGGTAATATCGGCAGGGTTGGTGTTAGTAGCAATAATGTGGAGAACGAGAATGAGCAGTGACTTGCATTGACTTCCACGTCTCTTGGGCCACAACATTGCTAATTATGTCAGTAGCCATAAGTTGAGCTATAAGAAGAGACTAGGATGAAAATAGAGGGAGAAGATGAGATCAGCTTTTAAAGAGATGAATTTAAAGTATCTCTGTCTAGTAAAAAGCTGGATATATCATCTAAAGCTTAGAAGAGAGTGCATACTTGAAACCACAGCAATGTACAGACTGTATAAACATATCATGAAGATTGAGAAAAGAGAGGCAAAAATAATACCCTGAAAAACAATCACATATGAAGGGTGGGCTAGTGAGGGAAACTGAATAGGACAGCCCAGAGAAGGAAGAGAAACTCTAGGACAAATAAGGGTGCTATATTTTTCATGAGAGCATTCATTGATCCACCCATTCAATTAAACATTAATTCTACACTTGCTATGAGTCCTAGGCACTAGGGTTAAAATGTTTAGCAAAGATACATGGTTTCTTTCTCTACTGAGTTTGCAATACAAATGGGGAGATGGATATTCATCAAACAATGACATAAATCCACATTTTTTTTTTGCAAATAAGGTCTTAAAAATAACTAAAGTTTTCTTTCTTTTCTTTTTTTTTTTTTGAGACTGATTTTCACTCTGTTGCCCAGGCTAGAGTGCAGTGGCGTGATTTCAGCTCACTGCAACCACTGCCTCCCGGATTCAAGCAATTCTCATGCCTCAGCCTCCCGCTAGCTGGGACTGAGCCACCATGCCCAGTGCTAATTTTTGTATTTTTAGTAGATATGGGGTTTCACCATGTTGGCTAGGCTGATCTCAAACTCCTGACCTCATGTGACCACCCACCTTGGGCTTCCCAATAAGCTGGGATTACAAGTGTGAGTCACTGCTCCCAGTCTCAAGTTTTAAAGAGAAAAGAGAAGGAATGGTTGCTAACATCTATACTAGAGAGATGTAAAGTCAGACGAGTGCCAGGTTGGGCACTGAGAGACCATTTTTTATTTTAATGAAATATGAATTAGTAGGCACATAAAGAAGTTAAGCTGCTATGGTTTGAAGGGTGCCAAGAAAATAAGAAAATGCAAATCATGACTGTAGATCACTCTTTCATTCAGTGGATTATGAAGGAACGGAAAGAGGTAAGACCAGCAGCAAGGAACGCACAATTGTGTGGAATTATTGTAAAAATATAGACATTTGAACATGCCCCTTTTTTCAAAGAAAATGGCAGAAGAAGTGATTCTGAAAATACAAGAGAGCACATGGACACATTGATGGAGTTAGGTACCTGTGGATTAGGGTGTACCTTAAAGCAGAAGGTGGAACACCTCTTTGGCTAAGGTGGGAAGGAAGACACAAGGTAGATAGGAATTCAGACAGTCTGCTGGTAGTAGGTGAGCACAACATTTGAAAAAATTTGTAACTGATTATTTATTCTGTAAATCTGGGGCAAGGCCATTTGTTGAGAATATGAAGTATGCATAGGAAACTTGAAAGGAGTGGTAAAAAATAAAGTAGTCAAGGCAGAGGAATACCAACAAATGCAGATGGCCTGAGTTAGCCTCAAGCCATACCTTCCTATTGATATCCGTTTGTGGCGTTAAATTGTTTCCCTGCAGCTGTGCTCAGAATCCTGGTGTAGAACAGGCTGTGATGGCATGGCTGTTCAGCAGGAGGTTCTGCAAGGCACTTGTGGAGAATGGAGAAGGGACAAGGTGGTAGGTAAGTTGGCCTAAGATGGATGGAGAAGTTCACTGAAGCTAAGAGGAAACCAACTTGGAGAAGAGGGCATAAAGGGCTGGAGTTGCTGATGTAGTGGGAGAGCATGGGCCACGGGAAGAGGGAATGGTGGTGTCAGAGAGTGGAGTTTACAGTCCTAGCGTTTTCAAGTATTTTCATGTTCCAGTATGTGGTCAGTAGAGTGGACTACTGAGGCACAGTGAAGGTGAATGTCTTTGGAGTTCAGGAGAAATTGTGAGATTAAAGTGTGATCTGTGTCATCCCCTCGTATGTGTCTTGCGAACATGTCAGGATCTCATGATCCAACACTGCAGAGCTGTTGGAGACATAAAACTAATGATTTATTTCAGTTCCTTTCGCTGAACTGCCTAGAATCTATGCAACCAAAACCACAAAAGGAGTATAATTTAGTCTGGTGTTGTGTTACTATAAAGGAATACCCGAGACTGGGAGTAATTTATAAAGAAAAGCGGTTTCTTGGGCTAGGGATTCTGCAGGCTATACTAGGAGCACGGGGCCAGCATTTGCTTCTGGTGAGGGTTTCAGGGAACTTCCACTCATGGCAGAAGGCAAAGCAAAGCAGGCATCCTATGGTAAGAGAGGAAGGGAAAGAGAGAAAGGGAAGGAGGCAGCAGGCTCTTTTGAACAATCAGTTCTAGTGAGAACTAAACGAGTGAGAACTCACTTACCACTGCAAGGAGGTTACAAAGCCATTTATAGGAGATCTGCCCCCATGACCCAAACACCTCCAACCAGGCCCCACCTCCAACATTGTGGATCAAATTTCAACACGAGATTTGGAAGGGACACATATTTGAACCATATCGAATAGCTACTGGACCCTCCCAACCGGACCCTTGAATCCTCTCTGCTCTAAAGTGAGTGTTTTACGACAGGGTTGAGACACCAAGACAAAGGCAGAGGAGAGAAAGCTGGTGATAACACCACCCATTTCCAATCTATCTGACTGTTCATGTATTTCAAACTTCATCTACCAGAGCTGTCAATAAAACCTCCAGTCCCTGTGAAGATGTGATTGGAAGAAGACAGCTCCATAGCAATTCCATCAGCATTAAGCAGCTCTATAGCACTCTAGAATGTCAAAGCACTTTGTGACTGTGATTATTAATTTTCCAAATACAATGCTAGAAGTCAGTCCAAGAGCCTGAGCATGTCTTGTCAGAAGCACGATGAAAAAAACATATAGAAATGGATGATGGTAGAAGCTAGACCAGGGCTTAGCCAAGAGGAAGCAACACAATTCAGGTTGCTATCCATGAGCTTGGGAAATTCTGTGTAACAACCCTGAGAAACCCAACTTCCCTGGTCAGAGGCAATGAAGAAACCAACTATGTCACCAAACTCAGCTTAAAGAATATCGTCATAAAGTATAGACATTTTTGGTGGCTAATAAGTACTCAATATCATAATAAATACATTCATGTAACCTCAAGCCCCCTTAGGGAATATGTTTATTTTTTTTGAAAAATTTATTTAGGATTTACACATATAATTTGTTCCCTCTTCTCTATTTCTGTTATAATTCAATTAGAAATGTTACTTGAAGAATTTTATAAGAGTGAAGCTGACAATGTTTTGGGCAATTTCTATAATTCTGTATCAGCTAAACTATCAACCCAGGTGTGGGCAAAGTAAATACATTTTCAGACAAAAGGAAAGAAAGAAGGAGGAAAGAAGAAGGAAGGAAGGAAGGAAAGAAGGAAATAAGGGAGGGAGGGAAGGAGGGAGGAAATAAACTAAAAATCTTTTATAAAAAGCAATTTTAACATAGTTTATTGTGACAGTGAGTGAAGAGAGTCAGGTAAAAAGTCACCTTAATCTCAGCTCAATTAGACTGAAAGAATACGGTGTTTACCAAGAATGACATTAGGAGACATTTTCTGAATTAGACTTTTCCAAACTTGTAAAATGGGTACCTGAAGGGAGAGAAAACATATTTTTAAGAGCAAAGAAAGAATTGTAGTTGATGACTCTTCTTTAATTTAAACTCTGGCTATCACTAGCAATGGACTTCTAGAATTCAAATGGTTGCCCATCCTGAAATGCCTCCCATTCCCCTTCACACTTCTGCCGCACCTGCCAGCACACTGCAGCACCAAGTAGGAGGAGGAACTGCTTTTTGCAACACATCTACTGGGGCTGAAGGACTCCAGCATGCTTAGGGGAGAAAGATGCTCATTGGAAATCAGAGAAGCCTTTTCCTTTGAGTAAAGGACCCATGGGCACTCTTAGGACTCTATCATGTTTATAGAATTCCACATTCATATGCTTATAGTTGAAAGATTATTGGAAAAAGAAATTCCTCACCAAAGGTAGGCACCTTCAAGGTACTGAAAACATATTTCATGAGAGTGGGCTACAGCAGAAACCTCTTAATAGAGATTGTTTGAGACCCTCTGAATTCAAACAGGAGCCACCTTATAGAACAGAAAAAGAAGATCGTATGGCAGGACTGGGGATAGGGCAGTAGCCTTAGTGCCTGAAGCAGGCAGGTATCTAGAAATGGTGCTAAAATGGAACCAGTCGTATAGGGGATAGAATTCTAGCCAACAATTATTTTCTGGAAATAAAAAGAATCACAGGTTCTCTCTCTGTGAGATGGAAAATGGCAGATAAAAGAAGCCTTCCTTTACCCTCCTCAAGTGTGTAGAAGAACCAGATCTAGGTTTTTGTTTGTTTGTGTTCTTTTTTGTGGGGGCGGAGTACAGACCTGGCAACGTTGTCTGAGGAGGTTTGTGTAGAGCCCGTAACATGATTGCTGGAATCACAATTTACCAGAAAAGTCAATATCAAAGAGTCTGCTGAAATCCTGTCTCTGAGAATCTAAATGCATCAGACATTCGGACATGCTAAGTTATTGGTCTTTTGAGCCTCCTCAACATGAAGGCAGATGTTTGCCTGTCATCCTAGACTAGTGAAATGCCTCTTGGTTGCCCAGAGAGGAAGGGTAGGAAAAGGGTGAAAAGGCTAATGCTATTAAAAGACTAAGATATTTCAGGCATTGCAAAATCCTGGGGTAGGTGACAGTCCCATCCTTTGTCTGAGAGATTCTACTTAGAAACGCTGGTCTGATTTCACAGCTGTTGTGCAGGAGGGCTTCCCACCAGAGTCCATAGGGGAGCAGGCCTTTAGGAAAAGCACAGCCTCAGGCACGGAGATTTCCAGAGGGATACCAAAAAAAGATTACCCATTAAAATCTTTGCTGTAGTAGGAATTTCATTTTTAAAATAAATTATATTAGATACCAGCAAGGTTAATCTATTAAGATATCAGAATTAATTCCTAATGGACATTTCTAAAATATATGTGCACATACATACATAGCCTTTATTAAAATAGGAGAGACAAGTTAGACCAGAAATATGTATGGCACAATCTCCAGCAAATTTCTCGTAATATTTAATATTAACGTTTCATCCAGGTAAGGTATCATCTTATTATGGGGTTGATGAAGCTTCGGGTAAAGTATGCTAGAGAGTGCAGAATCACATTTCCCTCTCCTTATAAAGTGTATATTTGGTTTATTTTCAAATTTCTGTTGCTTGGCATTCTTGTAAATTAAGCTGTCACCCATCAGCAACCAAAGTCACCTGATCAGGTGCTGCAGTGCTTAGCTGGAGATGGGAAACCTCTGGAGGTCCCATTTCTGATTAACTCTCTTAGTTCAGATATTTCCAGTGTCTCCCCAAAGGTTTTCAGTTCTGGCTATTTTCTTCTAGGAATCTCATTAATATTAGCTATTGGGCTTTGCTCCATAAAACCTCCAGTCTGATTTCTGCCCAATTCCCGGTGCTCCCAGGTTGAGCATGACAGCAACTTGGGCTTTTTTTTCCCTCGAACTTCACCCTGCTTTCCAAGTAGAGGAAAAGGTAGGAGGGTTATGGTCAATTTCCCCGTGAAGCACAACAAAAGAAACCCAGATTATGTGATTCCCAGGTTCTACTATAAAAAGGATCTTTTTCTTTTATACAGTAATTACCATGCCTCGGAATCAGAACTTTAATTAATAAAAATACAAATGACCATGTGATTAATGATGAGTACCCTTTTGGGGTCTTCCTATGTGTTCCATACAGTCAGTGCAAGTCATATTTTATTTTATTTTATATTTTATTTTGAGATGGAGTCTCGCTCTGTCATCCAGGCTGGAGTGCAGTGGTGCAATCTTGGCTCACTGCAAACTGTGCTTCCCAGGTTCAAGTGATTCTCCTGCCTCAGCCTCCCGAGCAACTGAGATTACAGACACACACCACTACACCAGGCGAATTTTGGTATTTTTTGTAGAGACGAGGTTTCACCATGTTTGCCAGGCCAGTCTCGAACTCTTGTCCTCAAGTAATCCATCCACCTTGGCCTCCAAAAGTGCTGGGATTACAGGCATAAGTCACTACACCTGGCCTGGGAGTCACATTTTAAATCTTCTTAACAAATCTTGTAAGCAGCCTTTCCACAGCCAGTTTAAAAGTGCTATTTTTTTAATTTGAGACAGAGTTTCGCTCTTTCGCCAGGCACCAGGCTGGAGTGCAGTGGCACCATCTTGGCTCACTGCAACCTTTGCCTCCCCGCTTCAAGCAATTCTCCTGCCTTAGCCTCCCGAGTAGCTGAGACTACAGGCGTGCGCCACCATCCACAGCTAATCTTTGTATTTTAGTAGAAACAGGATTTTACTATGTTGGCCAGGATGGTCTCGATCTCTTGACCTCGTGATCTGCCCGCCTCAGCCTCCCAAAGTGCTGGGATTACAGACATCAGACACTGCGCCTGGCCAAAAGTGCTATTATATCACTCAAAATGAATAAGCAAATAAACAAGTAAAACAAAGCAAGAAAACAAGACACAAACAAGCTAAGTGCAGTCCAGGGAAGTGTTGTTTAAGGTTAGCATCAATTTTCTTTTTCCTTCCTTCCTCCCTTTCTTCCTTCTTTCCCTCCCTCCCTCCCTCCTTCCCCCCTTCCTTCCTTCCTTCCCTCCCTTCCCTTCCCTTCTTCTCTTCCCTTCCCTTCCTTCCCCTTCCCTTCCCTTCTCATGCTCCCTCCCTCCATGCCTTCCTTCCTTCTTTCCTTCCTTTCTTCCTTCCTTCTTTCTGCAAATATATATTGGGGAACAATTACTCTCAATCTGCTATGGGCAAAAGTTACAAAGATGACTGTGATGCTGGCCCTATCTTCGAAGACATGGAATTAGTCAAGAGACAGCAGAACCTCAATTCACTAAGATAAATGCAAATGTTAGAATCAGGGTATTAAAAAGTACAAAGGGGCATCAAAAAAGGGGGTATTCATTTTTACTATGATCCTTAGGGAAGTTTCAGAGAGGAGATGACACTTGAATTGGGCTTTGAATGATAACAAAGACGTAGGCTCCCAGGGAAAGAGGGAAGCACGTTTTGGGCAGCAGGAGGGCAATGTAGCCCCAGAAAGAACTATGTGATGGGAGAGAGCAGAGCGCAAGTTTCTTCCCCGGTTCACACAGCTACCAAACACGCATCCCACAGGGGCATTGCCAATCATTTATGTGAATAGTCAATGAAGATAAGGTGGCAAAAGTAGTTTTGGATCAGAAAACAAAGGCATTGGGTACCACACCAAGGATTTTATCCTCTAAGCACCAGTGCTTCTTCAATGGGGGACGGCAAAAGACATGCTCTGGAAAGACAACTTTGGCAGCATGGGCTTGGTGCTGATTCCATTATGATCACTCAGGCCAAAGAAGATGAAGTTTAGTGAAGTCTAGAGACCATAGGCAGACAAGATTGAAGGAGGAGACAGCTATAGCAGATGTCTTTGTGCAGGGCATTTTAATTTATTCCTAAATTGTGTTCGGGTGAATGGGAAAGAAGTCAAAGGCAATTGTGTATCTGGGAACTGCTGGAGAGAGGTGAGTTTGCAGGGAAGTGGACTGGAAATAGCACACACAGAGGGGAACCTGAGAAACAGTCATCCTTCCACTACTTGTGAGGTCGCAGGCGATCTTCATGATACACATTAAATTAAATTTGACAAGCCCATTAAATACAGCACTGAGTTCAAACAAGGGAAGAATCGGGCAAACAGAGCAAATAAGGGGCAGGAAAGCCAAATTAAGAATCTACCTTGACTCAAAGACATGCTGGATTTTTAAAATCCACCATTGTAATAGAACATAATGAAGACTTAAGTTTTAAATATAATCTAATACTCACTAATTAGGATAATAAAATACAAGGAATTGCTATGCCATCAGTATGCTAACATAACTCAACTCCCTCTGCCACCTTTTTTCTCCTCACCCTCCAGCCCTGAAGCCCTTCCAGTGCCTGCATGCGGTGGTTAATAGACAGGAGTGAAAGTGTGAAGCATGAAACTGGGTTATAAAACACTTAAATAGGAATGTCTCCAGTCCTGTTGTCTGGAGAGATTTAAAGATGTTTTATAGGGAAGGTCAGAGCATGGCACACATGCGGAATAATTTTAAGTTCCAGTCTTGCTAGGAGACTTAGAACCTAAAATTTTAGGTTTTTCTAGTCAAGGTTTTATTTGGGTCTATTTGGTTTTCCTACTTTTCCCACTTTCAACTTGAGGCTGGGAAAAAAGATCCAGCAGCTTAAAAAAAAAAAAAAGATAAGTATATTTGACTATAACATAAAAAAATTTGTTATAAAAAATTTATAACAAAGCCAAAAGACAAATAAAACATTTATGGTTTGGGAGGATTACAAAGAAGAGGCCACACAAAGAGATGAAGAAGAAAAACAAAAACTCTTGTAAATTAAACAGAGGAGATTAATAAACGAGTAAAAACTTGCAAAGGCTTCTGCTCAGAACAAATACAAATGGCAAGCTGGTATATGGGACCTTGTTCATATTCACCAGCAGTGGGAAATACAAACTAAACAGCTATCCCTTCACACTTTACTAGGTGAGTAGGCACTTTGAAGGCTTAAAACCCCTATGGCTGGCAGTAGAAAGGATACTTTCAATGTAAACTTTATAAAAAAGGAGATTATTATACATGTTTTGTTTGCATTTTTTCTTTTCTTCTACAATGATATCGATGAAAATCTCTCCAAATTTTTGGTATAATTTGCATTCATTCTCTTTAAAGACTGTTTAATATTCCATGGTGTATGTATAACCTAATTTATTCCGTCATTCACTTACTAATGGAGATTCACTATTTGCTACAAAGGTGACTAAGGCGATAACAACTTTATCACAAATTTATACTCTTATTTATATGGATTTTGTTTCTATGGGGTAGCTTCTAAGGTTTTCCAAAGTTTAGGAGTCCTGAAGGAACCCTAGTATTGTGTGTATTTTCAGTTTCAACAGGAGTTGCCATTGCAGTGATGAAGCACAGTGAAGAAGGGCACAGATTCATGAGCCCAACCGTCTGGAGTTCATCCATGCTTTACCACTCACCTTGGACAGGTTATTCAAACTCTCTGTGCTTCAGTTTCGTTATGTGTAACATTGGGATATAATAATACCTTCCTTGTAGGATGTTTTACAGTGATTAAATGAGTTAATCTATGTAACTAATGTACCTATATTAATGCGTATGTAATTATATGTACATAATGTGTATGCAATATAGTGATGCCTCATTCATGGTGAATGTACCATAACCTTTGCTATGATTATTCCTTAGAGAAAAAACACTGGAGAGTATGACAAGAATTCATTTTATAACCTTCATTGTATACTATTCACACTTCTAGAAGTATGTGGGATGACTTTAGGTGATATATGGTGGGATTATTTTAATGTTATTCATTTATTACGATTTATTGTAGACTAAGAGGTGCTGTGTTCTTTTTCGCATTTATAGCCATCACAAAAGTTTCTTTAAAAATCAGTGTATTTAAGTAAACACATAAATAGTTTTAAATTAGAAAATAATATAATGATATAGATTACATGCAAATACAGTTAAAAGTGTGCAGTTTAGGAGTGATTGGTATTCTGTATTATTATTACTATCATGTATTACTTCAATTCTCCAAATATTTATTGTGAAAAATTCCTCCTGGTAAATTCTCTTAACTGGTAACTAAACCATGTGAGTTCTATCAAGTGGTGGGATGGCAGACCAGCTCTCCAGTAAAAAACAAAAAACAAGAATGCTCTGATTTACAGTGTTTGCCCATTTCTATGAGGTAAACACTACTACCAAGGCCGATCTCATGTTACCAACTATTTAACTGTCCTGCAAAATTCCTAAATATTTAACAATCAGCTCCTTGCACCCTACCTGGGTCCACTCCAGAACACCACTGTCCTACTTAACTGTTAAAGTCAAGTTTTGTGATAGCTGAAGTGGACAAAACCAGGTATAAAAGTAGCACTTAGAATTCTGTCTCAGTAAGTTGTATTTCTATCTAAATGACCTATAATTTCAAAACTGTGCAAGGAAAGGTTAGTTCTGAATAGGAGCCCAAGTGTTTAGAAATGAGTGAGAGTTCTTAAATTAAAGGGCAACACTCTGAGAAAGGCAGCCCTGTGGGATGATTCTCATTTTACTGTGATTTGAAACAAAGTCATAGTTTCATGGAACATGCCTCCCTAATAATATGAATCACACTGCATTACAATCGGTTGTTTCTGTACCTACATCACAAACTGGGCTCTGTGGCTGCTTCCTCCATAGATTCCCAGGCCTCTCTCTCTACTCCTGTGGCCCCTGGAGCTTATGCTATTAAAGTTCTTACACACTGAGCTACAATACTGTGTCCACATAGCTGAGAGCACCTCTAACCACCTTAACTTCTTCCCTCTTCTATTCTCAGAGTCTAGAAGATACACGCACTCAATGAGTGTTTGTTGAATGCAGGAATGAGCAAACAGCTCTTAGAATCAGCAGGATTTAGGAGATTGTCTTCTTCGACTCCATCCTATCAGAGATGAGAACTCTGAGTTCTTTTGCCATCAGTGATTTCTCCAGAGGTCACACATATTAGACAGCTGCAGAACTGAGATTACAACTCAGGTGTCCAGTTCTCAGTGCCCTCTCTTCCTTTTGTTGCAACATATGGCTCTTGTCTCCTCAGTGCCCAAAGAAGGCTGTATTGGCCCCATTCTGCCATTGACAACAATCTTGTTATGACTTATGCCAACCATTCATTTATCATCCAATAAATCCAATAAACATTTGTTGAGCATCTAGTCTATGCCAGGTGCTCTATTCCTTCCTTTTTCTCTCCTTCCTTGTCTTTCTGTCTTACTTTTTTCTTTTTTACTTTCTTTCAGGAGATCAACGTAGCTGAACACCTTGGGGAAAACTTACAGAAAATACAAAGTCAAGATCATTAAGTCTATCGATTACTGGAAAGGCTTATTGGCCTTCAGATTTATCGGGGGTGAGTTAAGAAGTGATGGTAGTCAGCTGCTGAGAATTTCAGGTGGTTCAGCATGTGCCCATAGCCCTTTTTTTCTCTTTCTGGCATGACAAGCCACAAACAGTCACATGTCCTGGAGCTTCTCCCTGGGGTCCCTGGCCCTAGCCCATGAATGACATCCAGTTTTGGAAGGCCACACACAAAGCAGTCAGTACAGAATGGCAAAGATCCTTTTATTTCTGTGAATAGGAGATGTAGGGAGCTAACAAACAAATTATCTTGGTAGGAAAGACTGGCTCTCCAAGCTGAGTTTTATGGACAAGCATATTCTTCCACTGTTTGAGAATCAGTGGCAGGGCACAGGTAAGGGAAGATGGGAAGGCGTGATGATGGACACGTGAGCTACAGGCACAGCCTCTCTTCATCACCTCAGGGCATGGCAGGGAATCCATTGTCACTTTGAACAAGGAGGTCCACCAGAGGTTACGATGATTGAGCTTCTACAGAAGGTATTCCTGAGCATGGAACTTTGGGTTCCATTCTTTCATGCCCCACTTAGAGGTCACAGTGCCTGTTGCCTTCCTGGGCATTTCCTGGGATGGGTCACTGGGGACTGCCGACAAAGACTTCTGCACATGCCTCCTGGGGCAGAGGTCGCTCTGTCACTGTGGCCCCCTCCCACTCACACCCATGGTTCTGGAGATGTAAGTACCCACAGCTGTCCCCAGCACTGCCAGGAGCCCTCACAGCCCAGGGGGCCCCACTCCACCCAGGCTGCCCCTGCCTGTCCAGAGACCTCCCCAGAGGCTCCTTAGAATATTTCCTGGGCATCCTCTCTGCTTTTCAAGAAAACACTGCCAGGCTTTGGATTTGAAATCTGGATAATCCATTTGAAACCTCAAGGCCTGGGCAGAAGGAAACTAAAAATTAAATTAAATCAGAAGCACAAAATCTGTCTTCCTGGCTCTAAGACAGCCTCACAGAGTGGATAAAATCACAGTCAGAAATTATTCAACCTTTCCTACTTCCCCCTTTATTTCATTGGTAAGAAAATTGAGGTGCAGTGACAGGAAATGGCATGTTCATGGTTCCAGAGACAGGAAAAGAAAGAGTATGGTTTTATAAAGAAACATTTTCATAAGTTAGGATGAGTTTTCACTACTTTTCAGGTGTTAATCCATTTAATTCTTAGTTCTAATTTGTGATATTATATTATTAATCCCATCATTCACCTTCTCTAGTTTCTAGAAGTAAAGACTAAAGCACAGAGAGGTTTAGTATTTGCTGAAGGGCACACAGTTTATAAGTGGCTGAGCTAAGATTTGTACCCCAGCAGTGAGGTTACAAAGTGAATGATTTTCACCCCTGCTAAGCCACCCAGAAAAGTATATTTCTTCTTATAAAACTCTGACATTCAAAGTCAGGCCTGCCCTTGAAATCTGAAATGTAGAAACACAATGTGATGAAAATCCCGAGTATTTCCATCTGAGCACAAAAGCCTCAATCTATTTGGTAAGAACAAATTAATTCCCTCAACCTTTGATGCAGAAGTGAGAGAAGAATAGGAAAAAAGAAATTACACTTTTTTAAAAATTAGAATTACAGTAAAAAAATAGAATGTTAATTATTAAACAAACCTTATCTTGCCTGAGAGAAAACCAAGGGTAAATGAGGGATACCATGAGATAAAGAGGCCACCAATCAATGCTTTATGCCTTGGGAATATTTCTTTATATTTACTCATTCAATAGATATTTACTAAGCACCTTTTATGGATTAGGCACTGCTCTCAGATTTGGGAATATAGTAGGGAACATAACAGACAATGTCCCTGTCTTCATAGAGTTTCCATTTAAATGAAAAGAAAGATAGACAATAAGCAAATAGAGAAATCAACCTGAATAAATACTATATGGGGCTGGAGTGATAAAGCAAGAAAGAGGGAATGGGGAGTTCTGGGACCAGGAATGTGATTTTATATAATAGGTGGATCAGCAACAACCCCCAAAATGTAATAGTGGGTGCTGTGCCTCTTGGGAGATAGAGTTTCAGGCAGCGGGCAGAGTAATTGCAAAAGCCCAGAAACATGCTGGGCAAATTCAAAGAAGATGGGAGCCATACACTAGAGCCAGCTAGTGGAGGGAAGGAGGTGAGAAGCCTGGGGAGGGGATCCAGCAGCACTCTGGAGACCATGCTCCAGGTTCTGGCTCTTACTCAAAATGAGGCAGAAATGTAAGAGATGACAAGGTGTGCACTGGGAAACTGTCCACTGTGTTGAGACCAGATTAGAGAGGGTCTGAGACTAGGACCGGGGGCTATTGCAGGAATCTGGGCAGGGTAGCTTGGACTACAGTGTCGATGGTGTATGCTGATAAGGACTTGCAGTCTGCAAAGGTATTGAAGGTAGAGCTCTGGGATTTGCAGCAGACTGGATGTAGGGTATGGGAGTGGGAGTCAAGAATGACTGAAATTTCAGCCTGAGCTACAGCCAGATTTCAGTTGCCATAACCACATCTGGAATCCATATACTCTGCTTCCCCGAGCTCACCTGCTCTAAGAGTAGAAAGACTTAACTTTCTTCCTGGATGCCTTGGTACGTGGATTTTTTTCTGAAACAGACTAAGAAAAGAAGAGGAGAAACAGAAAAGGTGGAGCACTAAGGCAGAGAAGTTCCCGGAACACCAATTTTTTTGTTCTTGCGTCTCCGAAGTGCAGCCCCAGGTGGCCTGGCTACCAGCTCCCTTTGGCTTATAAGGTCAGTTCTTTTGTCTGTCCACTTCTTTGGCATAACAAAACAAGTGCTCAGAAACTATCTTCTTACTTGCTTTTGGATATCAAGTCAAGTGCTCAAGCTATATCACTTGATATAGTTTCAGGTGAGAACCATTGCTAAACACACAGAAAGACTTTGGGCTCAGGACCCAGGCCTGAGGCTAAGTAACATCCAAATATGGCCACTTCTTGGATCTGGGAATAAGGAAACTTCCTTTCCATTCCTGAAGTGTCCACTTTCTGAGCTATTATCTGAGTGACTGGTCTTGTAGCTCTCTCTTCCTTCAGAGACTGGAATATCTGTCCCTGCCCTATCTTTCCAGTCATGTGTTCTAGTTTGAAACACTTTTAGTGGCTCCATGTTAAGCAGAACCATTCTCTCTTCACCTCTGCTCAACTGGCTTCAGAGCAAAGAGTGGTGAGGCTGCCAGATGGTCTGTATCAGTTTCTACCTTTGGAAGCCCTTTCATCCTAGTCCTGTCTCCTAGATGCCTCTGGGATGGGTAAGCTCTCACCATTTTTGTTCACTGTCGTATCCTCAGTGTGTAAAGGAACAGCACATAATAGATGCACAGTAACATTTGGTAGAAGGAAGAGAGGGTGGAAAAGGAGAGGGAAGGGAGGAGAAAGGGAGAGAGTGAGAGAGAGTAAATTATTCTGCTTTCCTCTACTTAATTGCCTTCTTCTGTGAGCGGCACCCTCAGAGTGTGCTTCTGGCTGAGCGGTGGCTCTAGTGAAATGCAGTGGTTAGGAGCAAGGGCTGTGCAGGGCACCAAGTCACTAGGTTAACTCATTGCTCTCAGCCTCTGCCTACCTTTGAGGGTCCAGATGTTCTCGATCTCGTCTGGGCACTATTGTTCCTATCCTGCCTTCCTGTGGGGTGGCTCCAGCTACCTGACATTGCACCAAGTGACTTCACTATTCTTTACCTGAATTTTCTTTCTCTTTTTGAAAAAATAATTACTTTTAATTGACAAATAAAAATTGTATGCACTTTTGACATACAGCATGATGTTTTGATACGGTAGACGTTGTGACGCAGCTAAGTCAAGCTCGTGAACGTATATGTGTTATCTCACATATTTGTTGCTTTTGTGTGTGGTGAAAACAATGCCTCCATTTTCCAGAAAATCTAATTAGTAATAGGATTCTCCCTTTAAACATTTGTTCTCCAGATTAAATGAGCAAATGCATTTAGAATGCTTAGAAACATTCCCGGGTGTAGGATGCACTCAGTAAATATTAGCTGTCATTCTCATATAATATGCAGAGCATGAAGTGTTTGTGGTATAGGGGAAAAGAGGAATGAGGAAAATGGAGAGATTTGGGGCTAACACCATCTAACAGGCATTCCTTTAACTCTCACCACAGGATAGGAGATCAAGTGTTAGATCCATTCTGCAGAGGAAAGTACTGAGGCTGTGTGAGTTGACATTGCACCGAAAATCACAGAACAGTGAGCCGGTGGATGGATTTACACCTGCGTCTCAGCCCAGACGCCCTTTCACTGCACCTACTGCCTTGTTTGTCAACTCTATGAATATCTTGGGCCCTCTTCTGGGGCTTCCTATCCAGTTCTTTCCAGCAAGCTCCTTAGTGTACTTCCAGGATACCCCGACTGTGAACTGGGAATGACATATTCTGGGAATTAGAGGGTCATTTCGACCAAGGGCTGCTGACGGTGGAGTCCCCAGGAAAAGTATGCAGGCTCACAGGTAGATTTTCCCTCAGGAAAGCCCAGCAGCAGAAAATGGCGTGAAGATTCTCTGTACCAGTGGGGCATCCTGAGATCAGCAATGTCCAGGAGAAATATCTAGAGTTGGGGAAGATATCCTAGACTTCTGGGAATAAAAGATGGGATGCCCCATTTAACCTTACCCCAAACCAATAATGCAAGCAGAGGAGTGGTCGTGCAAAAGAGAACGCACATAATCTGAAATCAAGTGGGCGTGTTCGGACTGTGGCTCAGACGTGTACCACTTATGTGATCCCACAGAAATAACCTAATTTCTTTGAACTCGCACTTTTTTCCTTTTTAAAATGTAGATGATCAAAGATAATATCTTCTATTCAACAGAACTATTTGCAGGAACGAAATGAAACAATATGTAAAGAAACAGACACTCAAATACAGTCATGCATCACATGATGGCTGACTGAATGACAGACTGAATATCAACAGTGATCCTATTTAAAAAAAGGGTCTTTTTACCTTTCCTAGTTTAGATACGCAAATGCTTACTACTGTGTTACAGTTGCCTGCAGTGTTCAATACAGCCATTGCTGTACAGGTGTGTAACCTAGGAGCAATGCAGTCAGTGCTGTACAGCGTGCAACCTGGGAGCAGTTGGCTGTACCATGCAGCCTAGGTGTGTACAAGGTTGTACCATCTAGGTGTGTGTAAGTGCACTCTATGGTGTTTGCATGACGATGAAATTGCCTAACAATGCATTTCTCGGAATGTATTGTTGTTAAGCGATGCATAACTATAGTTACTATGCACTGGGTCCTCACTTCTTTCTCATAAGTGACGTGTGTTTTGAATGAAGCTACCACCACTAATGGACAACTGGCCAGGGGCGTGATGTTGGGCAGAATGTGGGCATTTAGATCCTCCTGAGCTGCAAAAGAAAGGCCCACTCAGAAAGAGAAAACAGGAACTAGAAAAAAAATAATGGCATACTTATTTTCATTCCCCACACCAAAAATGTGCCATGTATTTTAGCCTTGCTACTTTCCAAGCCAAACGTGGAGTTGTTTTGTGAAAGTTCTCCAGGCTCAGTTTGGGACCCAGGGACAATTCCCATTGCATGGGCTGCTGTCAAAGCTCCTGATGTCACATTTAAAATAGAACACTGAAGGGATATTGTTTTATCCTCTGTTTTTATCTTTATGTTTTATTCTCCCTTCCTGGACTCTGAAAAACAATAAAAAGTCCCACTGAAAATACATGTATTGATATTTAAAAACAGGAAGAAAAATCAACCATTTGAGTTACTGAGAATGGCAAGTGCATGAAATGGAAAGTCAGAGAAACAAGAGGAATAAGAATAAAGGCAAGGACCAAGGCAAGTTAATACCTGAAGGAAAGGAATTCCCAAGGGAAGCACTGATGCTAGGGGAAAACAACTCCTTCAAAGCGATGAAAACAGCATATTGCAAATTATTGCATGCAGAACAGAGGTTATCATTTCAGTAACAAGAGCATGTGCTCATCTCCTGGACCTGATGAAGCTGACAAATACAATCAAAGCCTTTCTCAGTGAATTCTCAAGAGGGAAGTGTCCAGAAGGCATTGCTATCTTACAAGTGAGGCCAACATGAGACCTCCCAAGCATTCCCTTACACCCAGCACAGACATGTGAGCTACTGGTACGAAGGGCCCTTCTCTAGGTCTTTATCTGGTCTGCCCATCAGTCCCACATAATGAATGCACACCCACCCTCGAGGGAACCAGGAGTGAACTAACACACTGGTGTTAACGAGAAATTAGAGCACATATGGCAGTTGTATAAGAACACTTAGAAGCAACTGCAAACTTCAGATTCCTCAATTTTAAATCAACTTTATAATAATACCTCCTTTACCTAATTCACAGGGCTTTTTGCAAATTAACAGAGAAAAATGCACTCCGTGGTTTTAAATAAAATGTATTTGGTTATATAACTGTCATCAATATGTCATCATTAATCATAAACAGTTTACTGAATAGCTCATTCAGTAAACGAAGTACCCTCAGGGGGTAGGATTCTAATATTTGCTGCATGGAATAGATGCTTTAAGTTAATTGTGTGTTAGAGTTTTGCTACCACATTTATAGGTTTAGTGGTTTTGCCTGCACTTGACACAGGAGTGAGGTAAAGCTCAGAGATTTTAAACTGCCAGGGTCCTACGGAGAGGCCTCAGGAGATGTGGAGTTTGAGTACAGGTTGGTCCTTGATGACTCCCTGCACTGGGGGAATGGAGTGGGGTGGTGAAATGGTGTGACACAGGGTGATTTTCTGGAGGAGAGGGACATAGTGCAGTTCTGTGACCAACTGCCGGAGAGGAGTGGAGAGGAAAGAGAGGGACAGTCCCCAAGGGTCACATCTCCCTGCCATTGGCATTGGCTGTCCATTGATCAGCTCCGGGTGAAAAGTGTCTTGAAAATCTGATGGGCATTTCTCTCTCTGCTACTGCCACTTCCTGTTATCTGTCCTTCTAGAGAATGCAACATCAGGAGAGAGGAATGGATATTTACTAACAATTTCTCCTCTGAAAACAGGTAGGAAAAGAAATTTACCATTAATTGTTTCTGACAAGCACTAAAGAACATAACGTGCCTGAAAGCAAGAGAAAGCAGGATTTGATTATTTTTTAAAACAAGACAGGGGAACCAGTATTGGAGCTGTGTCCCCATCAGAGTGGGATTGGTTCGGCGTCCCTACTCCCGTCTGGGAGTGAAGATGTGTCTGAAGGAGTCAGGCTGAGTACCACCGACACTGCCGGCGCTCCTCCCAGGTGTCAGATGATGAGTGAGTAACAGACTCTGGGAAAACAGGCCCTGGGATAAATTGCTGCTGCAGTCCCACAAAAACAGAAAGGGAAATGTGCCGGAAGCAATCAGGGCTTTTGAGAAGCAGTGAGACTTCATGGCACATCTCTCCGCCAATCATCTCAGATGGCTTTGCAGGCAGGCATCGGGTAATTAGTCCCAACAACTTCACTGTGAATAAAGTATTAATAGACCTCCGTTGACAAAAGGAGAAGGGATGGAGAAAATGAGGCACACAGGCCAAGAATCAAAATAGCAATTTGATAGCAACACTAGGAAAAAAAAAGTCAAGAAAATAGACATTAAATCCCAAGTCAGGGTAACCAGTCTCATATCTTTAAAAAAAACAAAAACAAAAACCTGGATTGTTAAAGAAACAGGCAAGGGAATATGAGTCTTTACGCAAGAACCAGGACTTACAGAAGGGACTGAGGTGGCTTCCAACGCTTCCCTCCTTCAAGTTCTCCCCAGCACAACACACTTTGGCTCCATCCAGAAGGAACTTTCAATTATTTGATTACCCCATTCTCCTGCTCATTTTCACTCCTTCAAACATGCTGTCCCTGCAGATGGGAGCCCTCACCAACCTCCATGAACCCCAATCTTTCATGACTGCCACCCATCGTTTTCAGTTCCCCTTGACTTTCCCTCAAGGATCTTCCCCTGGTCTCTAAATCTATATTACATTTGCCCCCACAATACACAGAGTTCTTTCCCATCACAATCGTCATCATACCATGTTGTTGTCACTGCTGTTTTGTATCTCCCACTAAAGTGTGTGGTCAGGAACTCACGTCCATCTTGCTCAGTAGCTAATCATCGGGACTTAGAACACTGTCTGGCACATATTAGGATCTGAATACATACGTATTGAATGACTAGTTGGAGACACTTCTTGCCTTAAGGAAACTTTTGATCTACATGCACACACAGTCCAAGGGAAGGAGAATGGGTTGAGTATAATGTACGAGTTGAAATAGCAAGCTTTAACATTCCAAGCCAGAACAATGTGGTTAATACCATGGCATATGCTATTGCTTTGGATTAGAATCCCATCCTAATAGATTATTCTGTGCTGGAGAGCTTCACTAGCACAGAATAATGGAAGAGATGACATGTCTTCAGGGCCAGTGAGATGTCTAAATGGAAGCCCCCTTTTAAATTTTATCTCCGAGACTTGCCTGTCAATCTTTGGACAGATAAAGATCTTCAAGATACATCTCCTATGTTGTCTATCTTAAAGGCAGAACTATGATTCTGTACCTTGGGCAGATAAATAGTTGTTTGTTTCCCTAGAGAGGCTGTTTAGTATAACAGGAAGGACTTTGTAGGCGGTGGAATGCAATGTGTTGGAAAGAGTGTACATTTTGGAATTAAAATGACCTTGGCTCCAATCCCAGCTCTGCAGTTTACTCGCAGTTTGATTTGGACCAAGTTACAATCTCTCTGAGCCTTACGCTTAGTATTGCTACAGAGTTGTACAGATTAACACTATATTACAGACGTGAGCCTCAGTAATTTTTATCAATGGTGTAAAATGGAAATGATTCCATTTCCCACCTCTGCCGCATTCTAGCTGTGTGCTCCTGAGCAAGTTTTCTATTCACTCAGAGCCTCAGTTTTCTCACCTATAAGATGGAGACAATCAAGTCCTCCTTGCATATCTAATGTGAGGATTAAATGAGGTATGTATGTAAAGTTCTTAATTTGGTACCTGCATCATAACAGGCTCTCAACAAATATATTTTCTTATCTTTTTGGTATTAAATAAAATGGAATTCTATCAAATAATTGTTCCTCTGCGAGCCATGGTAGAATATGACTGCCTTCTGCCTTTTTAATTGTAACTCCCTGATAGAGTTTGGCTGTGTCCCCACCCAAATCTCATCTTGAATTGTAACTCCCATAATTCCCATTTGTCATGGGAGGGACCAAGTGGGAGGTAATTTAATCATGTCATTCTTGAGATAATGAATAAGTCTCATGAGATCTGATGATTTCATAAAGGAGAGTTCTCCTGCACACGCTCTCTTGCCTGCCGCCATGTAAGATGTGACTTTGCTCTGCTTTACTTTCTGCCATGGTTGTGAGGTCTCCCCAGCCATGTGGAACTGTGGCTTCTCCAGCCATGTGGAACTGTGAGTCAATTAACCCCCTTTATTTTTTTTTTAACAAATTACTCAGTCTTGGATATGTCTTTATTAGCAGCATGAGAACAGACTAATATACTGCTTCCCTAGTTCATCCAGTAGGTACAGTTCCTTCTGTGTGAGCCCAGTCTCCCCATCCATTGCTATAATAATGGCCCTGACTCCTCCCTTGACTACGTTTTCCCCTTTCTCTCCTTCCTAGCCTGTTCAAGGATTTCTAGCAACTCTTCAAGGCCAGAGTGGAAAGCCCTGGATATTCCAGACCACATTTCGGGGAACTTCTTATATTCCACTTACGTTGCTGTCTTGACATTAATTTAGAAATCCAGTCACCAAACAATTGGATAAAACATGTGTCACCTCATGCAACCAAAAGAATAGTATCATAATTCAGAAGCTCTGATAGATAACCCAAAGGGACATTTCCATAAACATTCTGATTCTATTCCTAACTGTAAGAGGATATTACGTTGTTAGCATAAAATTTGCCTATTCAGCTTTCTGCGTCTACTTTAGGAGGAGAAAACTGATTTTCTTTTTAGACACAAATATATTAAAGTTCACAATTAATTTAGATAAAACCATATGAGCTGATAATAAAATGTCTAGCAATTAAATAATGAATTCTAGGAAGTCATAGTCATCAGAGATATCAGAATACACCTTTATTATAGTGATGTAAAATCAGTGTGTTTTCATATGATTTAATTATAGATTGACAGGAAAAAGTGCAAAACCATAGATTAACAATTTTAGGTAATGCATACATTAGAAACTGTTTCCAAAACTATGATTAGTATTGAGGAAGTAAAATTTACCATCTTATAAAAGAGAATTTATAGATTTCAAATATAATATCTTAGCATGAATAGAGGTAGGAAACCTTTGAGTTTGATACGAGTAGATAATTTTTCCTATAGCATAGAATGAAGTAATATTGCTAAGTAATGCACACATTTCTCTGAAGGCGGGTTTTGCCCATCATACTGTTCAGGCTTATAGCAGAAAACATTGGTCCCAAGGACTTATATCCATTGTAAAATGCAGAACCAACTTTATCATGTTTTTACACAATTCTAAGGGTAATTCTTTGATGTGTGCTCTAGGACAGCTGGTAGCCCTGGGTCCAACAATATTCTACCTCTTCACAGAGACAGTAAGATCTACATGTTCAGATGGGGAGTCTGAGATGCAACAAAGACCCTACAAGGTCTCCAACTGGGAAAGGCTCTTTATGTCTAAGAGTGACGCTACATTTCTCTGGGAAGAAGGGCATCTCTGAGCTCTAAACGTTCCATGTATCTGGCATTTTAAATAATAACACCAAATATGGGATCCACTGAATTGATCAAATCCCAAACTGGAAATTCCCTGAGAGTGAAACAAACAAACTTGGGTTCTGACATTCTGCAGAAAGCCGTTGTATATGACTCAACAGGAAAGAGGGATTCTCCTCAAAGAAACTCAGAGCCACAGGGTGCTTCCTTTCAGAGGAACATAGAACAGCTAATTTGAGGATTTCCTGGACACCTTCTCACTCACTGATCTGGTCACATTCTGTACCCCAATAGCCAGTCCAGATTTTCACATTGATATAGACTGAACTTTCTTCATTATTCATTTTTTTTCTTTTTCTAGTTAAAAGAATAATGAACACTGTGAATTTCACTTAAAGCCACTGCTGCCCATTTCAGGCAATGGCAAAAGCTAACATTAACCGGCTAGACAAAGTAGCCATGGGAGCTGAATTTCATGCCAGAAATAGACAATATCATTAATATGCACTAAGAGCAGCAAACCTTCTCTCTAACTAGGGAAGCATTGTTGATAAGATTACCTTTTTGTAAGAGCAAGAAGAATACCCCATCATTTACCGAAGAAGAGAGCATTGTGCAAAGGTTTGGGCTAACCTCAGCACCCCTGTAGGAAAGATCTTCATGGTAATGAAAGAAATGAATAAAAAGAAAATACCTCCAAGAGGTGTGATTTTATACATTTTATGTTCGTAGCTAGATAACTATGAGGGATAACTTCAAAATACAATAAGGCTTAAATAAAAGATAATACTTGGGAGCTCCTGCATGCAGACATTGGAATCTAATTCTCACATTTTCGTCCCCCGCCCTATCCATGTAGAGGTGCTAAGAATGACAGCAAAGGTATCAAGAACTGATTATTGCTACTCTGCTAATTTTTATGTTTAATTTCAAGTTTTGTGTTGTGTTTGTGTTGGATTGATTGATTAATAGAAAACAGAGCAAACCTGTTCTCTGGGCCTCATTCAGCACACTGTGGAGTTCTTGATACACTGCAAAATTCCCAATGTTTTCTCTGTGTGGCCTCACTCTATAAGCTTTAGTTAGATGGGAAATTATTCCACTAGGGAACTTTAAAATATCACACAGTTGGGAAAAAGAAAAAAAAAAAACACTTCTTTGTTCATCTGGAAAATGAGAGGGCTAGACACCTGATCCCTCTGGTCTCCTCCAGGTCTTAAATTCTCTATTTCCCTTATGCTTGGAGACATATAAGGGGTTGTTTTAGGAAAGAAATACTAAGTACCAATGACATGTTTTAGCTTCTATTTAAAATAGATATCAAATACCTGTTTATTCTTTCAGATGTGTGCATTCCCATAGCGATTTCTTATTCTATTCAACGTGGAGTTACACTAGCTGACAGATTGGAAACACTGTAAACAGGTAGTTTTAGTGGTTTATAGTTTAAGACTGCAGGGACTCAGAGAGCCTCAGACAGCCAGGAAAAGGAGAAAACATTTCCCTTCAATTAAACGGTTCCAACACATCCTAATATGCTTGCCACAGGTGTGACCCATTCCAAGTCCAGAATCGTAGGTATGAGACAGTGGAAAGGACGTTGGACATTCACCTGAGACAGTCTCTGCTGTGCTACCAAGTTTACAGAAGAAATATACAAGGCCCAGAGAGATTCACAGAAACGTTAACCTGAGGAAGTGGTTGACTAAAATCAAGTCTACTGTGTCCTCGTTAAGGTCTGTGTATAGGATTCTGAATTTCTCCTAGAAGTAAATGCCCCAATTTGGCATGTATGCTGAGGCTGATGAGGCAGGGTACAGTAAGAGATTAGACTTTGCATCCAGGAATGCCTGGATTCACCATTTACTTGACGTGTGACTTCTAATGAGTTGTGAGTTGTATACCCTTTCTGTGTCTAAATTCCCTAATCCATAAAATAAGAGGATGATAATGCCTACCTCAAAACATTTTTCTAGAGATTAAAGAGGGTACATACATAAAGTATCTCAGTATCCCAGAGCCTGGCCCAGAGTAAACATCCACTAAATAATCGTCCTTTCTTGCCATTTTCAAAGTGTTAAGGGATAAAGCACACACACAAAGCAATCTTCCTCAGTTCTTACCATCTGGAACTTTGCCTGACATTGATAGATGTTGCCTGAATCTAAACCAAAAGACGAAGGTAGATAGGCCTTAAACAGATTACGAATCAACAATTTCAGTAGAATTAAATGGTAGGAAAAGAGGATATCATCATAGCCATCAATAATAATGATACCAATTAGCTTCCATTTAACAAGCACTTACGGCGTGTGTGGCACTATGATAAATACATGCATTGTTTCACTAAACACATACAACGCTATGAAATAGCTAGGGTTGTTACTCCCATTTCATTGAGGAAGAAACTAAAGCTTAGAAACTGACTGGTAGAACCAATATTCTTTTCCCTATGCAATATTACCAGTCTATGGCAATGTTTCAAAAACTACTACAAATATAAAATTGCCACCAGAAGTATGCCAGCATAAAATTGCACCGATAGGCAGCATTGAATCCAGAATGACTTTCTCATTCGTTTGTGCACTGATTTATTGCATGTAACTTGATGAGCACTTACTATGCGCTCAGCAAGATGCTCAATGCAAGGGTGATAACATATAGTCCCTGCATCTGTGATGCTCAAGGTCTAACACACAGAGACGCAAACTAATTAAAATAATGCAACACAGTTGGGGTGGACAGCCATCACTACCCTTTCTGTCCACACCACTGCAGGTATGCATCTTGGTGCAAACTCTCTGAGTACAGGGACAATTCCTGAGGGAAAGGAGTGCTTCAGATACAGTCACCACCTGCACACAACAGTATCTAATGTAAAGATTAGCTCCTTAGAAGAGGCTCATGTTTCTTAGCCCATGTACTGCTTGCTGTGATAGTTAGGGTTAGTAATAAATTGCAAGTTGAAATGGTCTTTATTTAAGCAGTTTTAGGATATTTGGATCAAAAAAAAAAAAAAGAAGAGAAAACTGAAAGATAAATGCAATTTGCTTGCAGAACAAGAAAAAAATCTAACAGCCCAGAATGTAATGCAAACTGCAGTTATTTATTATCAGACAGTGCTGTACACGGTTATTGACTAAATAAAATCTACTGCAATAAGACCCACAAAGCACTATATTATGAGGCATATATCAGGATGAAGATTTTTTCATAAACAGCCCACCACCTTGAAACAGAATTCCCTGTCAGGGAGTTATATTTGTGCTTCTGAGCTGGTCTGAACCTTGTGTCCCCTGTGGCCAGGTGAAAGCCATGCAGCTCCCCTTTTGGGTCTGCCCAGGGACATTTGGTGCAGGGTATGAGGCAAGAGAAAGAGAGCCAAGAAAGGGGCAGGAGCGGGTGGATTAGGGGTGGAGGTGGATTGTGGGTGGTGGACGAGTGAGGTCTGCACATGCACTATTGTGTGCTGAGAATACATCATTCTTATTTTGCCAAACTCACGAATACATATCAATTTGTTCCATTCCTCAGCTTCAATGCATTTCTTGTTAAGGAACATCTCTTTGAGAAGAAAGTCTCTGACAGAATATTCAAGCACAAAGGAATAATCCAGACCTGGAGAAGCCAAGTTTCTACGAAGTGGGGAGTCAGCAGGGGGCAGAAGAAATGTTATTGCTTTCACTCCCTGTTGGAAAATTAAGGGCCTTCCTTTAAATCAAAAATTCCCTTTGCTCTTAATAAGATGACAGTCTAGAACACTCAGCCTGCTGCTGAGAGAGTGACTTCTTGCTGGGTTTAGATTACTCAAGAGCTCTGCATTTAATCTCAGAAGGCTGCCAGGGGTTTCAAGGAGAGCTGGCAGAGCACCAGACAGCAGCCGCCCACTGGAAGTGGGTGTCCCTCTTGAGGAAATCAAAGCTTGTAGATCTGCATGACCATCCTATTTCATTTATTCTAGCTGGAGTCAAAGGATAGACACAAACCAGCATCTTCTCTTAGGCACCTAAGTGAACCAGAGGGATGGGGAGGGGTTATAAGGGAAGAAAGAGTCCTAAGAGCAAGATGGAAAGAGTACCAGGCCTCTGGGCTGCAAAAGCACCCCATGTGAGCCGGGGTGCACACTCAAGAGCCAGTGAGGTGTTGGGAATCAGCTCCCATGGCACCCACCAAACCCCACTCCCACATCCCACGGCATCCCGAGAAGCTGAAGAACTGACCCCACAGCCCTCAACAAATTCCCACTGTCTCATTAAGCCTCTCCATGAAAGGTCAAGATTGTAATAATGTGGGCCTATTATGTTCTTTCTCTTGCAGAACCAAGGTTCAAGAGACAGAAGCTTTTTTTTTTTCCAGAAAATAGTTTTTAAAATTAATCAGTAAAAATTCTTCCTAGATTTTCAGTGGTCTGCCAAGGGAATTGCTGAGTCAGAAGCTGAATAGAGATGGTTTCTTCCTTCTGCAGGAAGAAGGAGCTCCCTTTCTTAAAATTAGAGCCACTTTCTACCCAGAGGCCCCTCAGTCTTAGCAATGCTTGACTGCTTTAAGAGGGAATTGTCACATTGCAAGCCAATTTCCATCATTATCAATGGAACCTTTAAATCACAAAAAAAATCTCACGAGTGTGAGCAATTGTAAGACCATGGGCGAAATCTGTAGTATGCATAGGTTTGATTATTACTACTTTGAAATTCATGTGCCAAGTCTATCCAAAGCACACAGTAACGTGATATAATTTTTGCTATTATACATGTAATACATAAATATATTAAAACAATATTTGCACACATACATATACTCCTGTATCTAATTTTATCTACATCTGTATCTGCATTCAGCACTAAGACAAGTACACACCTCTTTGTTCAAAGTCTGTCATCCCCACATCCAAAGTCTTAACTGGTGGTAGTTCCCAGAATCATTTGTTCATATGTTCATTACTGAGCACTTGTCGTGGGTTGAATTGTGTCCCCTCGTCCCCCCAAGAAAGCTGTGTTGAAGTCCTATTCCCCAGTCCTTCAGACCATGAATTGATTTGCCTATAGAGTCTTGGCAGATGTAATTAGTTCCTGTGAGGTCAGACTGGAATGGGGTGGGCCCTTAATCCAGTATGGCTTGTGCCCTTGTAAGAAGAGGAGGAAAGACACAGACACAGAGATGTGTGAGGAAGAAAGCTCTGGGACAGCAAAGGCAGAGACTGAAGTCCTGAGCCCACAAGCCAAGGAACACCAGGATTTTCAGTGAAACACCAGACACCGGCAGAGGCAAGGAGGGATTCTCCCCTATAGGTTTCTGAGGCAGCATGGCTCTGCCAGTGCCCTGGTTTTGAACATGGGGCTCTGAATCTGTCAAACGATCACCTCTGTTGTTTGAAGTCCCCTGGTTGCAGTATTTATTATGGAAGCCCTGGGAAACCAGCACAGCCCCTCAGGGCTAGGCTTGGGAAGGGTGCATAACTAACGTGACTGCCCCAGCTTCCAGGAGCACAGGGTCCAGTTGACAGTGTCCTCTACATTACCATACCATCTTAAACCACGAGCTTTTACGAGGAATTAATTGGTCAAGTTTAACTGAGTTCTCCCTTGGAATTTCTCCTTCAAATCCTATAGAAGTCAAACGGCCAGAGAGATAAACGCAAAGTACACTTCAGCTAGAAAGCTCGAGAACTTCCTCGTCTTAGGAAGCTTGGATATCGTTTATATTAATTTGCCTTTCAGACATTTAGATTTTGTCTTTTAAGTGGATGTCTCTTATCCTTAGGGTTAGAGTGGCAGCTATGATTTTAGATGCCTCAGGAAGATTTTTTGGGTCTGGCCACAATTAACAATTAAATTGATTTACTGACAAGCACCCTTCAGCTTCCTGGTGAGTTTGCTTGGCAGAATCCCAGCAAAGGGAGCAGGAGGCTGGGTAAATATTGAGCAAATTGGATCAATTGTCAACAGCCTACCTGGATTTTGCCAAATGGGAGATCCTTTTTTTTTCTAAAAAATAAAAATATGTATTTCCTGAGTTACCTAGATATCTTTTAATGGAAACTGTCAGACTTTGGGGGTTTATAGATTAGTAAAATTTAAAAGAAAAGAAAAGGAAGAAGTTAGGTGCTAAATTTTTTATTTTGCCAAGTAGAAGTGTTTATTTCCTCTCATCATTAATTCTTAAAAACTGAGGGTGCATTTTAATTCCATAGAGAGAGAAGATATAATTTCAGAAAGAACAGTTGTTGACATGATGGGCCCCCTCTGGCTTTGTTCTCCTAATTTTTTTGATTCCTCACAGGCAAGGGGCTTCAGCACAGGCCAGCATCATCATAGGTCAGCATTTTGAAACCACTGACCTAGAAAATGTTATCACTATCTATCTTGCTTTGCCTCTACAAATACGGATATGAGCTCTGGCCCCACCAGAGAATGGCAATTTGAGATAAATATATCACAGTCGAAAATAAAATAAAATAAAATAAAATCCTTTACAAACAAGCAAGTACTCAGAGATTTCATCACCACCAGGCCTGCTTTACAAGAGCTCCCGAAAGAGGCACTAAACATAGAAAGAAACAACCAGTACCAGCCACTCCAAAAACATACCAAATGGTAAAGAGCATCAACACAATGAAGAGACTACATCAACTAACGGGCAAAACAGCCAGCTAGCATCAAAATGGCAGGATCAAATTCACACATAACAATATTAACCCTAAATGTAAACGGGCTAAATGCTGCAATCAAAAGACACAGACTGGCAAATTGGATAAAAAGCCAAAACCCATCTGTGTGCTGTTTCCAGGAAATGCATCTCACATACAAGGATACACATAGGCTCAAAATAAAGGGATGGAGGAAGATTTACCAAGCAAATGGAGAGCAAAAAAAAGCAGGAGTGACAATTGTCATCTCTGATAAGATAGACTTCAAACCAACAAAGATCAAAAGAGACAAAGAAGGACATTACATAGTGGTAAAAGGATCAATGCAACAAGAAGATCTAATGATCCTAAATATATATGCACCCAATACAGGAGCACCCAGATACATAAAACAAGTTCTTAATGACTTACAAAGAGACTTAGACTCCCACACAATAATACTGGGAGACTTTAACACCCCACTGTCAATATTAGACAGATCAACAAGACAGAAAATTAACAAGGATATCCAGGACTTGAATTCAGACCTGGACCAAGCAAATCTAATAGATATTTACAGAAGTCTCCACCCCAAATCCACAGAATATACATTCTTCTCAGCACCACATCACACCTACTCTAAAATTGACCACATAATTCGAAGTAAATCATTCCTCAGCAAATGCAAAAGAACGGAAATCATAACAGTCTCTCAGACCACAGTGCAATCAAGTTAGAACTCAGAATTCAGAAACTAACTCAGAACCACACAGCTTCATGAAAACTGAACAACTGGCTCTTGAATGTTGACTGGACAAATGATGAAATGAAGGCAGAAATAAAGATGTTCTTCGAAACCAACGAGAATGAAGACACAATGTACCAGAATCTCTGGGACACATTTAAAGCACTGTCTAGAGGAAAATATATAGCAATAAATGCCCACATGAGAAAAAAGGGAAGATCTAAAAGCGACACCCTATCATCAAAATTGAAAGAGCTAGAGGAGCAAGACCAAAAAAAACTCAAAAACTAGCAGAAGACAAGAAATAACTAAGATCAGAGCAGAACTGAAGGAGATAGAGACACAAAAAAACCTTCAAAAAAATCAATAAATCCAGTAGCTGGTTTTTCGAAAAGATCAACAAAATAGACAGACCACTAGCCAGATTAATAAAAAAGAAAAGAGAGAATAATCAAATAGATGCAATAAAAAATGATAAAGAGGATATCACCACAGATTTCACAGAAATACAAACCATCATCAGAGATTATTACAAACAACTCTATGCATATAAACTAGTAAACCTGGAAGAAATGGATAAATTCCTGGACACTTGCATCCTCCCAAGTCTAAACCAAGAAGAAGTCGAAACCCTGAATAGACCAATAACAAGGGCTGAAGTTGAGGCAGCAATTAAAGTCCTACCACCCAAAAAAAGCCCTGGTCCAGATGGGTTCATAGCTGAATTCTAGTAGACATACAAAGAGGAGCTGGTACCATTCCTTCTGAAACTGTTCTGAACAATCCAAAAAGAGGGAATACTTCTCAAATCATTTTATGAGCCCAACATTATCCTGATACCAAAACCTGGCAGAGACTCAGCAAGAAAAGAAAACTTCAGGCCAATATCCGCGATGAACATAGATACAAAAATCTTCAATAAAATACTGGCAAACCGATTACAACTGCACATGAAAAAGCTTATCCACCATGATCAAGTAGGCTTCATCCCGGGGATGCAAGGCTGGTTCAACATATGCAAGTCTATAAACGTAATTCACCACATAAACAGAGCCAAAGACAAAAACCACATGATTATCTCAATTGATGCAGAGAAGGCCTTTGACAAAATTCAACAGCCACTTATGCTAAAAATCCTCAATAAACTAGGTATTGATGGAACATATCTCAAAATAATAAAAGCTATTTATGACAAACCAACAGCCAATATCATACTGAATGGGCAAAAACTGGAAGCATTCCCTTTGAAATCTGGCACTAGACAAGGTTGCCCTCTCTCA